>ML782034.1:577243-616523 GCA_009831015.1 Picea engelmannii
GGAAACCCAAATCGGGAGAAAACCACGGAATGTTTTTTCTTATATGTCTTGAAGAATTACATTCATTGGAAGCACCAACTTCTTTTGTTTTCCAGCTGCAACTGGAAGGAGGCTCCAACCCCCTAGTTTCTCAGGCTACAACCCGAGGGAAGCTCTAACTCCCCAATTCTTTGGCTACAACCAGAAGGAGGCTACAACCCCCAATGTTCTCTGGCTACAACCGGAAGGTGGCTACAACCACCTGTCCTTTGCCACCCTAAAGTAGAAGTAGAATGATGGAACCACTGTCACACTATCACTATGAGACATACCACTTTAAACCTATACCAATAAATTTGAACCATGCATAAACCATGGATCAACCTATACCTCAACCTGTAATCAACATGTACCATAAACAAGTGCATCAACCATGCACCGACCTGTAATCAACCTGTACCATAAACAAGTGCATCAACCATGGACCAACCTGTAATCAACCTATACAATAAACAAGTGCATCCAACCATGTACAAAGTATGTACCAATCATGTTTCAACTACTCATCAACTATACACCTCATGTATGTGCCAACTCATCAACTACTTGTCTCAACCATGTACTCAACATGTACCTCAACCAAAATCCCTCATCAATTTCATCATCCAAATCTGATTTGTAGCTCTGTAATAGACCTAGTGTATATGATCACATTCCTGCAAACCTTCCTTAACTTTAAAAACAAGAGACTAGCATTTTCATCAAATTTTTCTTTAGTCTCACGTGGCTAGTTTTGGATTAGTCAACAACCCTAACTTGAAGTAATCATAAATTTGAACATGAAATGTATAAATCTCTAAAACTGATACAAAATTTTATTCAATGTGCTTTATGCAATTCCACCAAGTGTCACTACTTGGAACCTCTCAGAAAAGGAGTTATAGAAAAAATGGCATACCTTGCTTAATTTTGGCTTATTCTAGAGAGCGACCTTGTAGAGCGTGCCCCGCACAAAATATTTAATGAAATGGTATGAAAATTTTACACAACATACTACAGACTGAACCCTAACCAACACATTTTGTCTCACTGAATTTGGATCTGTTATGAAGAAGTTATGACGTTGTTATGTTTGGAGATGAATTTTGTCTTATTCTAGAGAGTGACCTTGTAGAGCGTGCCCCACACAAAATATTTGATGAATTGATATGAAACTATTACATAGAATACTACAAATTGTACCCTAACCAACACATTTAGTGTCACTAAATTTGGATATGTTATGAAGGATTTATGACATTGTTACCCGAAACACCTGATTTTGACTAGTCTCAGGACTGGCCACAAACCCTATTTTCCACAGAGTGTAACTCCCCAACTACAACGACTCACAAGATGAATTAACTTTTTACAGATACTTGGATATGTTTTATCACTTTCATATCAATTTCACATCCTAAATCAGTATAGAAAAACATTTATAGCGAAAATGGTGAGATTACCTATAAATAACATACCTTAGAAAGCACCATCAAAAGAATTTATCCTTCCTTGCATTTCGGCCTTCTTTTCTTCACCTTCACTCAGAATTCTGGTTTAGATATCCTTCATTATCTTAGACACATATATATATATATTCAATATTCTCAATTTTAATTCAAATGAGAGAGCCTTGCCTCTTATTTATACTCTCCAAGTAGCTTCCTTAAAAACATCTTCTAGGTCACTTGGCCCACTTTCCTTATTTTAGGGTTGGGTCCATTTTTAATTTCTCCATTAAATTTATTATTGAAATAATTTATTTTGTATTCACTTTGAATTATAATACACTCATCAATTCACTTTATTATTTACCTTTTAAAATCTCTTAAACCACTTTGACTACTTTGACCTTTTGGGGCTTCTAGATGACATATGAGGGTCCTCCAACTTTGTAAGGCCATACCTCTCAAACCATGAGGAGTTATGTGACATTATACATACCACCAAAAATGGCATGACATGTACTATCCATATAGAATATAACTATCTAAAAATATATCATAACTCATATCGTTACCCATCAAACAAACTTAGGTCCATTACCCAAACCCGGGGTCTCCAACTTCTCATGGCCATAACTCTCTAACCGTGAGGAATTATGTGACGTTCCACATACCACCAGAAATGACCTAACAAGCACTATCCATCTAGGATATTTTTCCCTGACAAATTCACTTTCCTTCATCTCATTATTCCACAATTAAGCATGGGTTCTCTTACTCCAAGAAGCATCTTCCCGTGAGGGATTTCAACATAAAGGGACCACTTTGGAGTTCACCCATATTTACTTCTTATCAACCATGAAAAAACAACAATGAGTCATATTTACATCAAACAATATTGGGTCCATTACCCAAACCTTTGTGCTATGGGGCTTTCTTCAAGGGTTGACATCAATGACAACCAACCTTAATCAACAATCTCCCCCTCTTCCATTGATGGAAACACTCTGATGAAATACTAAAATCATATCACTCATGCTCTCCCTAGAACCATGCCTTTTTCCTCTGCATCTGATAAATTTTATCCCCATGGAACCATGCCTCTGTCCTCTACATCTGATAAATCTTCTCCCCCTGGAACCATGCCTTTGTCCTCTACATCTGATAAATCTTCTCCTCCTAGAACCATGCCTCTGTCCTCTGCACTGATAAATCTCTCCCCCTTTGTCATCAATGGAAAATGTATCTTTCCATTCAGGGCTGCTCCCCCTGACAGGCTGTCCTCTTATGGTGCTTCCTCATGTACATCTAAGACATATAGGATAAGCATTCAAAAATAATTCAAAAAAAATTCATTTTTGGAGTAGAAATAACTCCAAGTCTTTGGAAAATATATTCAAAGGCTTCCCGTGGAAGTGGTTTTGTAAAGATATCTACCACTTATTCTTTTGTGCCCACATACTTAACTCTGATGTTCGTTTCTGCAACCTGTTCTTGTAGGAAGTGATACTTGATTGGAATGTGTTTAGTCTTGGAATGCATCACCGGGTTTTTTGAGATACAGATGGCACTTGTATTATCACAATATATTGGAATGGGCTCATCATACTCAACTTGTATATCTGTCAAAGTTTGTTTCATCCAAAAAACCTATGTACAACATGGTGTTGCTGTAATATACTTTGCCTCGGCTATAGATAGAGATACCAATGATTGTTTCTTTCTTATCCATGATACCAAACACTCACCTAAGTATAATGTTTCTCCACTGGTGCTTTGTTGGTCATCAATACAACCTACCCAATCTACATTTGTGTAGGCAATAAGTGATAGATATTTTCCTTTTGGATACCATAATCCAAACTCTTATGTTCCTTTGAGATATCTGAATATTCTCTTCACTACTAATACATGTGATTCCTTTGGTGCTGCTTGAAATTGTGCCACCTGTCCAACTGCCTGCATTACATAACTAGTTTGCATGGGAGTGATAATTGGTTTGCAATATTCCATTCTGAACCTCTTTAGCATTTCTTTGATATAGTTGGTTTGAAAAATAAAAATTCCTTGGTTGCTTTGACATATCTAAAGTCCCAGAAAGAAGGATAGTTCCCCAAGTAACGAAATTCAAATTCATTATGCATGTCTTTTGCAAATTTATGGCTTAACCTATCATCATCACTACCAAAAATAATATCATCAACATAAAATTCAATTAATAAAATATTACCTTGACTTACCTTGATGTAGAGGTTGTTGTCTACACTTCCTTTTCTGAACCCTGCCTACTGCAGATACTTATCCAGTCTGGAGTACCATGCTCTAGGATCTTGTTTTAGACCATACAATGCCTTCTTTAATTTACACACATAGTTTGTGTTCTCTGACAACTGAAATCCTTCTAGTTGTTCAATGTAGACTTCTTCTTCAAGTTGCCTGTTCATAAAAGATGATTTTACGTCCATCTGATATACTTTAACATTTTTGGAGCATGCATAAGATACAATAAAATGGATTTCTTCTATTCTGGCAACTGGGGAAAATGTCTCTTCAAAGTCGATTCCTTCAATCTGTGGATATCCTTTACATACCAATCTAGCTTTGTTCATTGTAACATGTCCATATTCATTCAATTTGTTCCTGAAAACCCATTTTGTGTTGATCACATTCCTATTCTTTGGCCTTGGAACCAATTCCCAAGTGTTACTTTTCTCTATTTGGTCCAATTCTTCATCCATGGCCTTATTCCAAAATTCACCCTTGTTGGCTTCTTCAAAACAGTTTGGTTCAATTGTAGATAAGAGTGCTAGGTGTGTTTGTTTTGGTGAATGGATTTTTCTTCTAGTCTCAACTCCTGCATCTTTGTTTCCAATAATCTGATCTGAAGGATGATTCTTCTGTACTCATTTTCTAGGTGTATTTGGAGAAACTTGTTGAACTTGCTCTTATACTTCTATCAGATTCTCTTCATCTTCATATTCCTCTTCCTCTTCTTCTTCTTTTTCATCTTCTTCTTCAAAAAGTTGTTTCATTGATTTGTTTTCTTCTTCCTTTGATTCTGGTCTACCTATTTCATCAATTGTTACATTTATGCTTTACACAACTTTTTTTAATCTTAGATTGTAACACATGTATGCTTTCCTTGTACTTGAGTAACCAACAAGTACTCATCTTTTCGCACGATATTCAAACTTTACCATTCTGCCATATTCTCTTTTGATGTAGCATTTTCTTCCAAAAAATCTGAAGTGATTCACATTTGTTGGTCTTCCTTTCCATAGCTCGTAGGGAGTTTTACAAGTGTTGGTTCTATGCATTACTCTGTTTTGAGTGTGAACTAATGTATGCACTACCTGTGTCCAAAAATATATGTCAATTTGTAATCCATTAGTATTGTTTGAGTCATTTCCTGTGTAATTATTATCCATTACGATAATGCTCCTTTGTCTTTGAACCACTCTCTGAACCAATCTATGAATCCATGCTCTCATCCATTATCATATATCTATTAAAACATGATAAGTCGTCTTACAAATCCATCTCTATCCATACTGTCCAAGACTCTACTTGTGCAATTGTCCATAATGCTAACCCATTTATCATTATACTATCAAACTGTACTTTTGCTAACTGATTGCTCTGAATATGTCTTCACAAACTCTGCAAGCTGCTTGAAGGATGGTTCTTTTTTCTATCATAGATATCTCTTAGACTCCCCCTATCGAATATTCAAATTACTTGGGAGTCTCTAAGCCGGATGGCTCAGAACAATTCCTGCTCTGATGTGTATTCATCATCATCTTCATTAGTAGATTCATCATCATCTTCATTGGTAGATTCATTATCTCTCTGAGATCTAACTTCTTTCTTTCTATCCATGGATTCATCTTTCACTACAATGTATGAAAGTACAATCTCTTGAACCTGTTCCTTATTTACCCATCCTTCCTTTATTTCAGTTATTTTCCAAACCTTTCTGTATCTAACATCTTTTCTTTTCTTTGTAGAATATTTTTCATCTCGTTTTATTGTCAATATTGTGATCTCTGGTACTTGGTCTTTGTTCACCTGTTCTTCATGTTTTCTTATCCATACTTTCTTATATCTGATATCAGTATTCTCTTTCATGGAAGTATCGATCATGCTTCTACAATCACTTTCTATGTGTCCATAGTTATGACATTTGTAACACTCAATGTTACATGTGACCACATAGGCACGGTCTGCTTGAACATTTCTTTTATAATCTTTGCAATCTGCAACCTTATGTCAGAAGTTAGTACAATAAAAACAATGACCATAAAATAATTTTTCATACCTGGGAGTGAATGATCTTCTTTGTGGTGTAGTCCTTCTGAATTTTTTCTTTGACTGATCATGATCATGATTGAAGCTTTTTTGTGGCTTGAACATGGATGGTATTCTTGAATATGTATCTTCAATAGTTTTCTTAGATTCTGGTTGACCATGATTGCTTCCTTTGAGTACTTTTRCATAACTCTTTCTATTTTCTTCATTCTTCTTTTCTAACAATGTAGAGTGTTTCTCTTCATTCTCTACAACTGATGTGGATGTTTCTGTCTCTTCAACTTTCTTGTTGAGCTTGTCAATTTTGACTCTTAGTGTGACAACTTCTTCTTCAAGATTCTCAACATCTTCTTCTTTCTTCATTATCTGAGACTTCATGACCTCTTATGTTCTCTTTGCTTCTTCAAGTTGGATTTTCAATGCAATTATTTCTTCTTTCATTCTTCTCTCTTCTTGACCAAAATCTTCCTCAAGTTGGTTTAAATCATTGGTTCTTTCCTTGAGATGATCCATCAATATCTTTTCTCTCTTTTCTACGTCTTCCTTTTGTGCTGCTATGTTGGCTTCTAAAGATTTCTTTTGATATTCTAGAGTTTCTTCAATTCTTCTAGCCTCTTCTAGTTGAGCTCTTAAATTCTTGATGACCTATTGATCATTTTCATAACCTTCAACACTTTTCTTTTGCTTCATCGATTCTTTCATGGATGAATTGTTTTCTTCTCTTTCTTTCCTTAGATATTTAATTGCACTGATCATTTTTTCTTTGTAATCAAATTCTACTTCATCATACTCTTCCTCTTCTGAATCTATCTAACATGATGAACATCTTTCTTCTTGTTCTGTATCTGCATCTTCTTTGCCATTTTTTGAATCTGGGATGGGTGAATAATATATGTCATGTAACTTATCCCAAAGTTCTTGGCTGATGAACACTTACCAACCTTTTCTCTTACCAGTTTAGGTAATCCCTCCCAGATGAAATCCATTTCTATTTTTTTATTCTTCTTCAATTCCTTCTTGGTTGTAGTCTTTTCCCTTTTTGAACCATCATATCCTGTAAGAACTGATAGCCAAATATAATGCCCCTGTGCCTGTAAAAACACTTCTGTCCTTTTGCTCCACATATCATACTTAAAACCATTCTGACCATTAAACATTGGTACTCCATTCTAAGAATAATCCATGATCTCCTTCCAGTGGTTAAATTGTTTCCTAAAGGAACCTTGCTATGATACCAATTGTTGGATTACCGATAGGGGGGGTGAATCAATAATAAAGCAATTTAATCCCTTTTTAACCATATAAGCCAAGTGTTATATCAATGAATCATTATCATCTAATAACTGCAGAGTAAATAAGAAATGAACAAATGAACAATCATACACATACATAGTACACCAATGTTTTACGTGGAAACCCAAATCGGGAGAAAACCACGAAATGCTTTTTCTTATATGTATTGAAGAATTACATTCATTGGAAGCACCAAATTCTGTTGTTTTCTAGCTGCAACTAGAAGGAGGCTCCAACCCCCTAGTTTCTCAGGCTACAACCTGAGGGAAGCTCCAGCTTCCCAATTCTCTGGATACAACCAGAAGGAGGCTACAACCCCCAATGTTCTCCGGCGACAACCAGAAGGTGGCTACAACCACCTTTCCTTGCCCCGTCCTGCCACCCTGAAGTAGAAGTAGAATGATGGAACCAATGTCACACTATCACTGTGAGATATACCGCTGTAAACATGTACCAATAAATCTGAACCATGCATCAACCATGCATCAACCTATACCTCAACCTGTAATCAACCTGTACCATAAACAAGTGCATCAACCATGCACCAACTTGTAATCAACCTATACCATAAACAAGTGCATCAACCATGCACCAATCTGTAATCAACCTGTACCATAAATAAGTGCATCCAACCATGTACAAAGTATGTACCAATCATGTGTCAACTACTCATCAACTATGACTCATCAATATGTACCAACATCATCAACTATACACCTCATGTATGTGCCAACTCATCAACTACTTGTCTCAACCATGTACTCAACATGTACCTCAACCAAAATCCCTCATCAATTTCATCATCCAAATCTGATTTGTAGCTCTGTAATAGACCTGATGTATATGATCACATTCCTGTAAACCTTCCTTAAATTTAAAAACAAGAGACTAGCATTTTCATCAAATTTCTCTTTAGTCTCACATGCCTAGCTTTGGATTAGTGAACAACCCTAACTTGAAGTAATCATAACTTTGAACGTGTAATGTATAAATCTCTAAAACTGATACACAATGTTCTTTAGTGTTTTTATGCAATTCCTCCAAGTGTCACTACTTGGAACCTCTCAGAAAAGGAGTTATAGCAAAAATGGCATACCTTGCTGAATTATGGTTTATTCTAGAGAGTGACCTTGTAGAACGTGCCCCGCACAAAATATTTGATGAAATAATATAAAAATGTTACACATCATATGAATACTGTACCCTAACCAACACATTTGGTCTCACTGAATTTGGATCTGTTATGAAGAAGTTATGACGTTTTTACGTTTGGAGCTAAATTCTAGCTTATTCTAGAGAGTGACCTTGTAGAGCATGCCCCGCACAAAATGTTTTATGAAATGATATGAAACTATTACACAACCTACTAAACACTATAACCTAAACATGACATTTGGTTTCATATAATTTGGATCTGTTATGAAGAAGTTATGACGTTTTTACCCAAAACACCTGATTTTGACTAGTTTCAGGATTGGCCACAAACCCTATTTTCCACGGAGTGTAACTCCCAAAATACAACGACCCACAAGATGAATGTTTTTTTTATAGATACTTGGATATGTTTTCTCACTTTCATAGAAATTTCATGGTCTGCATCATTATAGAAAAAATTTATAGCGAAAATGGTGAGATGACCTGTAAATAACATACCTTAGAAAGCACCATCAAAACAATTTATCCTTCCTTGCATTTCGGCCTTATTTTCTTCACCTTCACTCAGAATTCTGGTTTAGATATCCTTGGTTACCTCAGACACATATATATATTCAATATGCTCAAGCGTAATTCAAATGAGAGAGCCTTGCCTCTTATTTATACTCTCCAAGTAGCTTCCTTAAAAACGTCTTCTAGGTCACTTGGCCCACTTTCCTTATTTTAGGGTTGGATCCACTTTTAATTTCTCCATTAAATTTATTATTGAAATAATTTATTTTGTATTCACTTTGAATTATAATACAATCCTCACTTCACTTTATTATTTACCTTTTAAAATATCTTAAACCACTTTGACTACTTTGACCTTTTGGGGCTTCTAGATGAAATATGAGGGTCCTCCAACTTTGTAAGGCCATAACTCTCAAACCGTGAGGAGTTATGTGACGTTCTACATACCAGTAGAAATTGCATGAAATGTAATATCCATATAGAATAGTATTATCTAAAAATATATCATAACACATACCGTTACCCATCAAACAAACTTGGGTCCATTACCCAAACCCAGGGTCTCCAACTTCTCATGGCCATAACTCTCTAACCATGAGGAATTATGTGACATTCCACATACCACTGGAAATGAAATGACATGCACTATCCATCTAGGATATTTTCCCTTGACAACTTCACTTTCCTTCATCTCATTATTCCATAATTAAGCATGGGTTATCTTACTCCACAAAGCGTCTTCCCATGAGGGCTTTCACCATAAGGGGATCACTTTGGAGTTCATCCATATTTACTTCTTATCAATCATGAAAAAACAATAATGAGTCATATTTACATCAAACAATATTGGGTCCATTACCCAAACCTTTGTGCTATGGGGCTTTCTTCAAGGGTTGACATCAATAACAACCAACCTTAATCAACACCTTTCAAAGAGAAATCGACTTTACTTTCAGGGATCTTATACATAAAATCATATAAATTTACCAGGATGACCTCACAGTTGTGTCGAAAGACAGGAAAGACCACCTTTCACACCTTAGGATTGTTTTCGAACGATGTACTAAGTATGGTATCTCTTTGAATCCCAAGAAGTCTGTTTTTGGGATCGACGAAGGAAAAATGTTGGGTCACATGGCTTCAAAGGGGGGGTTATCCATTGATCCTGAGAGGGTCCAATCAATAAGATATTTTTGTCACCCAATCAAAAAAAAATCCTTACAATCCTTTTTCGGAAAGATCAATTTCATTCGAAAATTTGTTCCAAACTTTGCCGAAAGGATAAAACCCATGAGTGATTTTCTAAAAAAGGATATTTCCTTCAGATGGGATGATAAGGCCATCAAGTCTTTCGAGGATATAAAAGATGTCATCTCCCAAGCCCCTATCTTTATCAGTTGTGATTATTCACGATGTTTCATAATATTCTTGTTTTCCTACCAGGACACCATTACAGGTGTTCTAATGCAAAAGGGCGTTGATGATTATGAACACCCTGTAGATTCTATGAGAAACATCCTTAGACATTCTGAATTGATTTAATCCATTACTTAGAAACAAGTGTATTCCTTGGTAAAATCCCTTAAAAAAATTAGAAACTACATCGGCTACAATAAAATTAAGGCTTGCATCCCATGCCCAGCAGTAAAGGATGTCTTATCACAGCAAGATTGCATGGATACTAGGGGAAAGTGGGTTTCCAAAATCCAAGAATATGACTTAGAGATAAAACCCAAAAAAATAATAAAGGGACAAGTTTCGGCCCAGATGTTGACTGAGAGCAACCAAGAAGCCATACAAATAGACGAGAGTGAACAAATAAACGTGGTGGTCAGTGAACTAGAGCATGATGAGTGGTATTATGATATTGTTTATTATCTAAAGAACTTGTCTTGTCCTGATCACCTAGTAGACTACAAAAGAAGGGATTTAAGACTGAAGGCTATGAAATATTGCTTGACTGAAGGTGGCCTTGGTTGGATAAATCCTGACGAGGTCATACTTAGATGTGTCAACAAAGAAGAAGCAAAGAAATTACTGGAATAATTACACTCTGGATACTGTGGTGGGCACTTTGCAGCCCGTACTACTGCCCACAAAATCCTAAGGGTTGGGTATTATTGTCCAACACTCTTTTTCAACACTCACCAACACATCCGATCTTGCCATCCCTACCAGTACTTCTCTGGTAAACCAAAGCTCCCAGCACAACCCCTAAAACCCATAGTAATAGAAGCACATTTTTAGCAGTGGGGTTCAGATTTCGTTGGGGAGTTTAAAGATAATTCAAGAAATGGCTACCGATGGATCTTAATAGACACAAACTATTTCACTATATGGGTTGAATCCATTCCCACAAAGAAAGGCACCAAGGAAGTAGTCATGAACGTTTTGGAAGACCGACTCATAACTAGGTTCAACGTCCCTTCCAAAATCACTACAAACAATGCCAAATATTTTAGGTCACATGCTCTGGTAGAATGTTTCTTCAAATATGGTATTGTCCTATCCCATTCCTCCAATTCTTATCCATAAGGGAACGAATTGGTAGAATCGAGCAATAAAAACCTTTTGAATATTATAAAGAAGGTTGTGGGGGAAAATAAGAAATATTGGGATAGAAAAATCAAGTATGCAATATGGGCAGACCAAATAACAACAAAGACCTCAACATGAAAGACTCCTTTTGAGTTGGTGTATGGACTAGAAGAAAAACTTCCTGTGAACCTCCAGATCCCCATCCTTCATTTCTCTCAACAATATGTTATAGATGAGGAAGCAATCCAAGGATGAATCAACCAACTAATAGAGTTAGATGAAACTAGAAGAAATTCCCTTGGTCATATGGAAAGAAACCAGGATAAGATAAAAAACACCTTTGACCACAAAGCTAAGGAAAGAAACTTCACTGAAGGAGATCTCATACTGTTATGGGATGAAAGAAAGGAGAAACCTGGTATGCAGAAGAAGTTTGACAGCTTATGGAAAAGTCCTTATAAAATCACAAGTCATGCAGGTACGAACTCTTTCAACCTGAGCACCATAGATGGAGAGGCCCTGAGGCTACCAGTAAATTCTTTACACATCAAGCATTACTATCCACTAGAAACCTGACTTCATAGGTAAGTTCACGTAAGTAGGCATTCTTGCATTCATGTATTATATCATTTTCATTGCATGTTAGTTTGCTTTCACATTTACATTATTGATTCTTTTAATTCATTCTATATATATCTATATATGTTCAAGTGGAATTACCACCCCAATTGGTTACTGATGTTTCTATTGATATCGAGAAGGTAAACAAGTTATGCTAGAGATGTTGAGGTTCTCATGTTCCCTACGGTGAGCACATGTCCCCGAGTTGGAGCCAGATGTTATCCCCCACTTTTAGGGATAGCTAGGAGATCATGTCTTGAGGCCCACAGGTCCTAGATGTAATTTTTAAAGATATGAATTAAAGCAATGCATATAGATTCTTAAGAAAAACAAAAATTAATCAATGGCTCATTCACATAGTACACAAAGATTTATACCAGAAACCCTCAACCGAGAAAAACTTTCTTATATTCATTATATCAAATTTCACCATTCACCATACAATATAAACAATGTTTTTAGGTATTCCATAGATACCAAAACCCTAATCCCTTAATCCAATATTAATTTAGTAAACTGCTAAAAATAGCAAAATCTGCTAAAAATAGCAAAATCTATTAAAAATAACAAACAAATGCCCAAAACTTTTTTTTGGGGAGATGCTTGGTGCCGAACATTGCATGTAACTAGGGGGGGGGCATACCTTCCACCCCCCCCTGGGGCCCCACTAGGAAAGAAACCGGTGCACACAACACAAGGAGAACTACTACGAGGGATCGTTAGACGTAGTTGTCGAATCCAACGCGCCCACACACACACATGCAAAGAATATAACACATACCCATCATTCTCCCACTTGTTTTATTTGCATCCAGGGGTCCACAGGATTATATATATTCAACAATCCAGGGCAGCAATGCCCATTGTTACTCTACACCAGGAGAAATTTTATGTGCTCACAAACTTTGTCAATGAATCTGCAACATTATTCAAAGTGTCAACCTTTTCCAGTAACACCTTATTTTCCTCAACCATGTCTCTCACAAAGTGATACTGAACATCAATATGCTTTGTCTTCAATTGATAAGTTGGGTTCTTTGCCAAGAAGATTGCACTCTGACTATCACAATCTAATCTCACTGCTTGTTGTACCAACCCAATACCTGAACAAAATATTTGTAACCATATTGCTTCCTTTCTTGCATGAGTGGTTGCCATGTATTCATCTTCTGTAGTTGAGAGTGCCACTACAACCTGTCTTTTGCTCATCCATCAGATTTCTCCTCCAAATAGGTTAAACACATACCCACTTGTATATCTTCTGCAATCCATATCTCCAGCCCAATCTACATCAACAAATCCATATATGCCCACCACTCTATCCAATCATGGTCTTCCTTGGTAGCACAATCCATAATTGGTAGTGCCACGCAAATACCTGAAGAACCTCTTTACTATTGTCCAATTCTCCTTCCTTGGTTTTGACATATACCTGCTCAAAACTCCCACTACATGTGCAATATCCGGTCTAGTACATACCATTGCATACATCAAACTACCAACTGCACTGGCATACAGAACATGGGACATGTCCTGTTATTCTTCCTGTGTATTGGTACACTGATTTGCTATTAAATTTACACCTATAGGAATAGGGACCTTGATCGGTTTACTTCCATGCATATTAAACCTCTGCATATATTGTCTCAACATATTTTCTCTAATTCAACCAGAGTTTCATGTTTGGATGATCTCTTTTAATTTCCATTCCCAAAATGAAGTTAGCAACACCGAGATCCTTCATGTCAAATTTGGAGGATAGTTGCGATTTCGCCTCCTTGATAACATTCATGTTATTTCCTACCAACAACATGTCATTAACATACAACACTACATAAATGAAGTGATTACCAACCTACTTGGAATATACACAATGATTATCCCTTCTTCTCACAAATCCCAATCCAAGGATGTATGTGTCAAACTTTTGGTACCACATCCTAGGTGATTGCTTCAGACAATATAGTGACTTCTTTAACTTACAAACTAGCTCTTTCTTTCCCTTCACTACAAAGCCTTCTGGTTGCTTCATGTAGATTTATTCTTCCAGATCCCCATGTAGGAATGTTGCCTTCACATCCATCTGTTCCACTTCAAGATCAAAAGAAGTAGCAATAGATAAAATAAATCTAATAGAATTTAACTTATCAATAGGAGAAAAAATCTCACCAAAGTCAATTCCCTCTACCTTGGAATAACCTTTTTCTACTAACCAAGCTTTGTATTTCTCCACTTTTCCTTCTACATTAAACTTATTCTTAAACAACCATTTTCTACCAATAGATTTTCTTCCAGCTGGAAACTCAACTATATCCCATGCCTCATTCTTATCCAAGGCATTCATTTCTTCAACCATGGCCTTCTTCTAGAGTTTACTATCCTCTGAATTCACTGCTTCCCTGACAGTTCTGGGATCATCATCAGTAATAGATAAAGAAAAATTGGAACAAAAATCAGGTGGACTATACCTTTCTGGTTTCTTTCTTTCTCTCACTGATCTCCTCAATATTGGGGCATGAGGTTCTTCTTCTTCTGTTGCTGCTTCATCTTCTTCAGATGATTCAAATTTTGTATCATCCAACTCTAGCTTTATTTTCTCAGGTTCTTCTTTCCTTGGTAGGAATTCCTGTTTGGACACATTTTTTACCTCTCTAAAAACAACATCCCGACTGTAAACAACCTTCTTAGTTTCTGGGTTCCAAATCTTATAACCTTTCACACCATATTTAGAACCAATAAAGATACACTTTTCATCTTTTTTATCCAGCTTACTCCTATTTTCCTTTGGAACATGTACATAAGCATCAAAACCAAACACTCTAAGATGTTGAAGAGAGGGTTTCTTTTCAGTCCATACCTCATGTGGAATTTTATCATCCAAGATTTATGAAGTTGATCGATTGACCAGGTAACATGTTGTACCCACCAACGTTGCCCATAATTCCTGTCCTAACTTAGCACTGCTGAGAATGCTCCTTGATTTTTCCATAAGTGTCCTATCATCCTTTCTGCAACTCCATTTTGCTAAGGAGTGTATGGAGTATTCTTCTGCCTTGCTATACCACATTTCTTACAAAATTCTTTGAATTCATTTCCACAGAATTCTCCACCATTATATGTTCTCAATACCTTTATTTTATTCTCTATCTGATTTTCTACCAGAGCTTTAAACTCTTTAAATTTATAAAATACCTCAGATTTATTTCTAAGAAAATAAATCCATGTGTACCTTGAGAAATCATCTATGAATGAAACATAATACACAGACTTACCTAGTGATGGAATAGGCACAGGTCCAAACACATCATTGTTTATCAATTCTAAGATCCCCTTTGCTCTTGTAGCACCAGATGGGAATCTTACTCGATTATGTTTACCATATATGCAATTTTCATAGAAATCAAAATCCAGAGTGCAATTAGACATACCTTCAACCATGCCTTTACCATGTAGTGTTCGAAGGAACTTTTATCCAATATGCCCCAGTATTTGATGCCACGGCATGGTCTTCGTTTCAGGGACGATATTGGTATTGTCTTCTTTATTTGTCTTCTCAAGGACAATAGAAATGTTACACCCATTAGTATAAGTTCTTCCCAACAACTTGTACTGAGTTCCACACCGAACTCCCATCATCAACACCATTGATCCTCGTACCATATTTCAAGTGTTCTTTCCAAATACAGTATTCACTCCTGCATCATCCAACTTGCTTACATATATTAGGCTCCTGGCTAGTTTTGGAAAGTGAAGAACCCCAGGGAGTGTTCTAATCCTTCCATCTTTTAGCAGCAACTTAACCCTTCCACGTCCCATGATTTTTGTTGTTGATTCATCTCCTAGGAATACATCACAACCATCATATTTTTCATATTCATAGAACCACTCCCTGTGAGGAGTCATGTGGTATGACGCATCTGAGTTGATCAACCATACATCATGGTCTACATGTGTACTTATAGATGCCAGGTAAACATCACCTCCTTCTTCAATGGAGGTTTTTGCCTTTGTGGAAGAGGTACTATGAGATCCCTTTGGCTTATCAACCTTCTTAGACTTGTAATATTTCTTATAATGCCCTATTTTACCACACTTCCAACATTTCCTCAAAGATTTTCCTAGAGACTTAGATCTACCTGTAGATTTAGATCTCCCCCCCAAAGGCTTACCAGGATTCTTGTCTTGGGTACGATCTCTTACAAATAAAGCATCTGTGCTATGACTATCCATGATTTTACGCCTCATCTCTTTAGATAACAAGGATGAAACTACATCTTCATACTTCAATGTAGATTGAGTGGTACTACCTATTGCTACAACCAGATTATCCCAAGATTCTGGCAAATGACATAACAAACTAATACACTTAACTTCTTCTGCAATCATAATATTAATAGAGACAAGTTGACTTACCAGAGTATCAAAGGAATTTATATGTTCTGTCACAGAATCTCCATCTTTCGTCCTAAGATGATACAATTTCTTTCGAGGAAACAACTTGTTTACCAGGGAATTTGATTGATATCAATTCCTCAACTTATCCCATAGTTCCTTGGTTGTATATTCTCCCGAGACATTCAAAAACATTGAATCTTCCAAGAAGATTCGAATAATACTCCTTTCTCTTATGTCCAAATTCTCCCAATCTTCCTTCGACATACAGTAGGTGGTGTACTAGTAGGTTGTGTACCAGTAGCCTGTGTGCTAGTAGATGGTGTACCAGTAGCTTGTGCACTAAGATCCACAACGATCCATTGTTATTTGTCTACAATAAGGTCCACCATCTTGAGCTTCCATAGCTCAAAGTTTTTACCATTGAACTTATTTATCTCGATTCTAGATGAGCTTGCCATTCCTCTTTATATACTCGAATCTCCACTGCAAAAGCTCCCACTAAACTCAGGTTTATCACAGACCCAAGATAAGCTTTATCTATCAAGACCAAGACAAACCCTCAACAACAAAGGCATCCCTCTGAAGCCAAAAATGATCTCTGATACCACATGTAATTTTTAAACATGTGACGTAAAGCAATGCATATAGATTCTTAATAAAAACAGAAATTAATCAACAACTCATTCACATAGTACACAAAGATTTATACCGGAAACCCTCAACCAAGAAAACCTTTCTTATATTCATTATATCGAATTTCACCATTCACCATACAATATCTAAAAAATTTATAGGTATTTCATAGATACCAAAACCCCAATCCCTTAATCTGGGATTAATTTAATAAACCACTAAAAATAGCAAAAAACTACCAAAAAAAAAATTTGGGGTGTTGCCCCGAACGCTGTGCATAACCAGGGGGGGCATACTTGCCTCCCCCCCACGGGACACCCCTAGGAAAGTTCCCAACATACATGACACAGAGAGCACTACTATGAGGTATCTTCAGACGCATTTGTTGAATCTGACATGCCCACACACACACATGCAAAGAATATAACACATACCCAACACTTGACATGGAGTACTGAGAGACGGATTGACTTTAGCATAGCCCTGGAGGGCCGACCTTTTCTTTATTCCATCACATTTATCTTTTCAGCAGTAGAAACATCCCTCACCATCGACTTGGTCTTGTGTTAGAGATGGTTCTTATTCCATGAGGTAATTAGTCTGGGTATCATGGTATGTGTCACTTTGATCATCAAAACCCTTGAATATGTGCATTTGATTCCTTTTGTTTCTAACAAATGCTTGGATCTTACACTTTCCCACTTGACCATGTCTGGGGGGATTGACAAGATGCCCTAGTATGCCTATGTCCTTATCTTTTGGTTTTCCAATGGGGGGGATTTCTGAAAATCCATCGTTCGCTCCCTTCAGAGCACCACATTTTCATCTTGCTTCCCGCTCACCTATACCATTCCACTTGTCCGGGCACTAGGTTGAACTATTTTTAGGATTGCACCTTATCTCATGGGAAAAAGGGGATAAAGGCCCAAAAGGAAAAAGCAAGCTGGTAAAATATAAAATCCTAAGAATAAAACCTCGAGATGCTTCGCCTAGGGATCCCCGAGAATGCAATAAAAGGCTTCTCAACAAGAAACATGAAGGATCCATAAAAATAATAAAAAAATATGATCAAAGGATAGGGAGTCTCATCACGAGCCATCCTATTAGGTCCATGGGTACCTGCAGTATGACATTACCACTAGCTGGTTACCACGTCAGGGTAGTGACTCTTGGTTGCATGGCCAAGGGAAAGGGGGTCTCATCATGAGCCAACCTTCTCATTTTTGTGAAATTACTTGTGGGTAACATTGTCACCACTGGTCACCATGCCAGGGAAGTGTCCCCTAATTATCCTCTTGAAGAAAAAAAAATATTAAAATAAAAGAATAAAAAGTAATAATAAAAGGCATCAATGGGCTTGGAAAAAATTGCATCCAGGACAGGTGCATATCGCCTTCTACAAAGGCACCCGCAGCTAAATATTTGCATCGGTTTCCATCACTGCACCTACCTACTTAAACATCCCTTGACCACATCACCCATTTGCATGGCTTGGATGAGGTCTCTTCTAGAAACTTTCCTCTTCTAGTGGACACTAGCCCAATAGGACGCCCTGTCATTTTCTCCAAATTTGTATTGCAGGCTTGTGTAATGTCTTTGAGATTTTGACTGATGTACTATGGATTTTATGCAAGTGTTTAATAATATTGATGATGATATTTGATTGAAATTTCTATGATCCCTGTGACTAATGAGCCCATGGAGGGTGTAGATGTTGATGTATAGGATCATGCCCAATGGATAGGTACCATTTGGACCGGTACACATGGGAATATGATCAGTTCGGACCTCCATGGGGTTCAATATCCCATCAGGTGGATGTTGAGACCCCATTAGAGGGAAAATATAGGACATATATTGATCAGGGGCTTTACACCGGAGTAGAGGAGGACTTTCCACCAGAGGCACCTTGGCAGAGCTTGACCTAGGGGGATTGGCCCTTTTTCAGTGGAAGATTGGCCTTAGAAAGCCTAGGACATCACCCATGATGATCGTGAAGTCATCCAGCCTTACAGACGTCTTGGGAGGCAGATTTGGCAGTGTTTCCATGTGTGGCAGCTTGGAGAAGCCCAAGGAGAGCTAAAATTTTTCTCTAGGACACCCCATTTTCCCTAGAAGGGGTTAACATTTCCCTGAAAGGGGCATGACATCTCTCTTTATCTTGATTAGGTTTTAATTTTGAACATTTAATGTAAAACAATATGATTTTAGTATTTTTTCCTTGTCGACCTTTTTCATGACCTAAAATGTAAAATTAGGTCATGCTAATGTATAAATGGAGTGTTTTCAACATCTCTCTCTCACTCACTAATGAGTTCTCAAATTTTCGCTAGACTTGGGTTCTTTGGATGAAATTGTGAGGTGCACTTGTTGAAGGAAGGCATTTTGGATCTCTATTTGGAATTTTTGGCATATTTCTTGATGGAAGGTGCTACAACTAGGGTTTGTTATGATTTTCTTGGTGAAATGTAAGTAAATTTCTGCAAAACTTCTTAATTGAATGGTTGTATTGTTATTTCTTGCATTTAAGGTTATAAATTTGTTGAAGAAACCGTAGGTGACAAGTACACATAGTAGGTCCTTGTCTCATGTCCCCATCAAGATATCTTTTTTTAGCCATTGTTTAAAGAGGGAAAGAGCCTAGCCATAGCTACACTCTTCTTTTCTCTTTATCTACTAGATGTTTTTACTTTCAAGCTAAGAAGAATAAGATGCATCAGAGCCTAGTTCTTCTACACTTTGATGGGTCATTTTTCTAGGGTTTGCTGGTGAAGCCTTGTTGTAGCAACACATTGCCTTCCAAACCCTCTTGTCTTGGTTTTATGTTATTTTCTCAGCTAGACGTCATTTTCGTTGAGTTAAGGAAGGAGGAGAGAGCACCGAGGCCTAGTTCCCCTACACCAAGGTGAGCATCTCTCCCCTAAGGTTTTTACTTTGAGGTATTGCCCTAGAAACACCTCAAAGCTTCACCTTCTAGTCCTTATCCATACTACATTTTTTATCCTTAGCTCCTGCATCCTCTACTTTTGACTCCATTAACCCTAAGGCACTGATCTAAAGACATTTTTTTGTCTTGAGTAAACTTGATCACAACAACTCTCAAACCTTTGAATGAAACCCTAAATACTAATCCTAGCTTAGAAACTAACCTTACTAACCTACTGTCTTGATCATCTCTAGCTATAAATATCATTTGTGCAGCTAACATTTCTCTTATAATAAAGTGAGTGGTGGTTCGAAGGTATTAATTGAATGAAGTGTTGATTGTTACATTGAATGCCACATTTTTAGAATTTTTTGAGGAAGTGACATTATATATTATTGTTATTTTATAAACATTGACTTCGTCAATATTTATTATCCAATTTCTTATATGTATATCAAATAGTCATTGATTTACATGAAGTACTAACCAAGTGAGAAAGCTTGCATATATCATTTTCTTGTTGCTTTGTCCCAGGTAGGTGCATCTCTCTTTTTTTGGTTATACTTTATTATTGGTTGTTAGTCAGACTATCTGATCAGTGGTGACTTGTGAGGGGGGGGAATTATCCTTTTCTTATAATCCTTTTTCTTCTCAAAATTTCAGGTCATCGGGAATGTCTCCCCTGGGCCTTACCACCCTAAACAGAAAGAACCATCCCATTGAGGTGACATTCGGTGGGATTGGTTCCAGTTACGCCAATTTACCTCTCCAATCTCTATCCTTTTATCCTTGCTACAAACTATGAGATAATAGGTGGTATTACAAGTATTAAGGGAGCATTAGTTGTATGCCAAATTGAGCAAGTGCTCATTTTATCAGAAGAAAATTCATTATTTGGGGCATATCATTTTAGAGGATGGGATAGCAGTGGATCCTAATAAGATAGAAGCAATTAAAGGATGGTCTGTGCCAAAGAATGTGACAGAGGTCATATCATTCATAGGCCTTGAGGGATACCATAGGATATTTATTGAAGGATTCTCAAATATTTCACACCCAATCACTTCCTTGCAAAAGAAGGGTGTGAAGTTTCAGTGGACATTAAATTATGAAAATATTTTCCAACAATTGAAGCAATTATTAACTAGTGTTCCAATTGTAAGGATTTCAAATCCAAATGAAGACTCCACGATATTCACATATGCATGTAAAGAAGGACTTGGTGGAGTCCTCAGACAAAATGGGTTTGTTGTATGATATGAACTAAGGAAGTTGAAGGAGCATGAAAGGCACTATGCCACTCATGATTTGGAGTTGGAAGCCATAGTGCATGCCTTGAGGAAATAGAGACAGTGCCTCATGGGGAAAAGGTTTGAGCTAAGGACAGACCATAATGGTCTGAAATATTTATTTGATCAACCAACTCTAAATGCTAGGCAAAGAAAATGGTTAGAAATTATTAGTGAATATGACTTTGATATAAATCATATCAAAGGGAAATAGAACAAAGTGGTTGATGCACTCAGTGGAAGAGTGCATGAGTTGCATGCTACATCCATATACAGGGGCATAATTTATGTACCAAATTCTCGGGAATTGAAAAATCTGATATTGAGAGAAATGCATAATGTACCTTATGATGGGCACCCAGGTTAACAGAAAACTATTACAGGTGTCAAGAGACAATATTATTGGTCAGGCATGAAGAAATAATTTTTTGATTTTATTGCCAAATGTTTGGAGTGTCAAAAGGTAAAGGTTGAGCATATACACCCAGCTGATTTGTTACAACCATTACCCATTCTTGAGTGGAAATGGAAAGTTGTAACAATAGATTTCATCACAAAGATGCCTAGAACAAATAAGCAACATGATTCTATTATGGTAGTGGTGGATAAGCTTACTAAATTTGTCCATTTTATTCCAGTTAAGCTCACTCACAAGGAATCAAACATTGCTAATGTTTATATGAGAGAAATTTCTCGATTATATGGTATACCTAAGACAATTGTTTCTGACAGAGAAAAAAAATACCTCAAATTTTTGGAAGGGATTATTTAATGGATTTAGAACAAATTTTAATTTTAGGACAACTTATCATCTAGAGTCATATGGAAAAACAAAGAGGGTGAATCAACTGATTAAGGATATGTTGAGAATGTATGTGATGGATAAACTATCAAAATGGGAAGACAACCTACACTTAGTAGAGTTTGCTTATAATAATGGGTAGTAGAGATCTCTAAAGATGAGCCCATTTGAGGCACTTTATGGAAGAAGGTGCAACACATCGGTAATTTGGGATAACCCAACAGAGAGAAAAGTGGTTGGGCCAAATTTACTCAAGGAAACAAAGGAGAAAATGTTAAAAATAAAACAAAGTTTAAAGGCTGTGCAAGATAGGAAAAAAATCTATGCTGATAAGAGCATAAATCACATGGAATTTAAAGTGGGGGACCATGTATTCTTGAAAGTGAAGGCTAAAAGAAGTTTCCTGAAGTTTGGAAATTGTTCAAAGTTGGCATCTCGCTATTGTGGGATGTTTGAAATCCTAGAGAGGATTGGGCCTATATCATAAATTGTTTCCTTGCCTACATCAATGACCATTCATAATGTGTTTCATGTATCATTTATTAAGAGATATATACCTGATGCTAATCATGTTATTGATTGGAATGTGATTTGGGTGGAGCAAGAAGGCGCTTTCCAAATACATCTCGTATGCATTCTGGACCAGAAAATCAAACATCTATGGAATCGATCCATAGGGATTGTAAAGGTCCAATGGACCTGGTATGGTCCTGAGGACACTACTTGGGAGCATCAGGACGTAATGCGGGTAGAATACCCACATATTTTTTAAGATTTTGGAAATCTTGTTGATATGTGTACATAATGCACTAAGTACAGTGCATAAATAAGGGGAGGGGATTGTAATACCCGTAGGTTGAACCCAATTATAATGTACTTAAGTTGGTGAGTCGGTTGATATAATGTTTTGTATACACCTTCCATGGTATAGTGCACACATGTACTGCACACTAAAATGATGATGTGTGCATATTCCAGGATACTGCGCGCAACAAACTTAAGTGCATGCGAAGGCCAGGAGGCCTTTGTGTATACATTGTGTTTTATAGGCTAGTGAGCCAGATATTATATGCTAGGAGGCTTATGTTTTGACTAGGGCCATGTTATCACACAGTTTGTAGCTTAGGTCAAAGGCTAAGGAATAAAGGCCAAACTGGAGTAACAGGAACCTACCCCACCCAATGTCACCACAATGGGGAGTTTCTTTCTATTAAGGGAGGTTATCCCAGGGGAGACGTCCCCGGTAACCTGGGGTTTTGAAGAGGCCAAAGTATACGGGTCAAAGAAGAAGTTCCTTCTCACAGGTTACCACCAAGGTTAGATAGTCTGGCTAATTAGCCAATAAAGAAGTGTATGCCCAAAAGAGAACATCTGCCCAGAACAAGACAATAGCAAAGATAATATATGTAGGCTATAATTGATCTATAGGATCTTTTAAATGACTATGGTTGAGTTTTAATTTTGCATGCGTTAATTAACCATTTGAGAAAGTTAGTGAAAGAATGAGGAAAGAAGAAGAATTATAACAGCCATATACACATATGTAGATCTAAAATGAATAATAGACAACAAACCATAAACACACAGATTGATAACGGAGTTCGGCACAACTTTTGCCTACATCTCCGGGCCTTTTCTCTATGGGGGAGGCTTCTTTATTTCTGTTCAAATTCTCAAAAGTACATCAATGCAATGCCAAATGGCTACAAGACTGATCTATTCTTTCTCGTCCAGATCTCTAGAACCCTACAAAGAAAACGACACACAAAACGGACGTTCCAAGCTCCCAGAAATGGTCCGACAACGTCTCCACCTCAAAAACTTCTCTGCATCAAACTGACTTTGGTTTGGCTTTTCTCCAGCATAACTCTACTCTGACTGATTGCTCATGGCCTCAAACAGGCCTAGTTTATATAGCCTTGGAGTTGGTTGCTCAGCTCCAACTTCCTCCAAGAATTTGGCCTCCAAAAATGCCCAATATCCCCCAAAAATGGAGAGAATCAACTAATAATAGGCATTTTAACAATAACAAAACCAAACTTTATTAAAAAAAAACCCACTTTTCAATCAAAAATCGGGCCTAGCCCCTTCTCCTAGGTGCGTGCCCCTGATTCTCGATCACATGGAGGGGCCATGTGGCCACGCGCTATGCGTTGGCCCCCCCCTCCATTGGCTCCCGCTCCCGGTCCTATCGCGAATTCATAGGCCATATGGCCACGGGCTATTCATTATAACAAAACCTCGTGCCTGAATGGGGCTAGGGCACGAGTCATATGGCGGTGGTTTCATTTATGGTGTGGAACCAAAGGCTAATCCCATTATTCCCATGCCATTTCAACTCCCGGTTCTATTATGTGGTCGTGTGGTGTATTGCACCGAGGGATGGGGCTAAGCCCCAGCCCTTTTCCACGCCGGCTATTCCATTTAATCAATTTAAATAATTTCTTTGTCATTTGTATTACAAACACCACCGGTTGCCCGGGTGGCTAGCCCGTTCTTCCAGTCCATTCACCTCCGGGAGGTCACAGGTTCGACCCACGGCCATGCCAAAAGGATTTTAACACATGAACCAATGAACCAATCATACGGTGCCACATGACAGCCCATGACTGGGCCACGTGGCACCTTAACCACCAACCACAACCTGACACGTGTCAAACGATGATTCACCCATGTCAACTACCGTACTTCCCAGTCAACCTGCCCTGTCAGCCTACCACATCACCTGATGATGTCACCCGTGCCATGTGTCACCCTTCCAGTGGTGACACATGTCACCTCGGGATTGGTCCAATTGTACCTCCGTACGCCTGAATCCGCCTGACACGTGTTGCCTCCTAGTGCTGCCACATGTCGTCATCCGAGGCTACCACATGTCACATTCTGGAACTGCCACATCAGTTGTACGGACCATATGGTCTGCACAGTCAGCATGATACATGGACTGTACAGACTGTACAGTCATCCCCTTTTTTGCCTGTTTGACTTTTCGGACAGAACGCGATATCTTCTCCATATGGAGACTGTTTGAAAAAGTAAATATACCACCGAAATGAGGAAGACGAGATGGACGCAATGGCATATGTTTCGTCGCATTCCGAGAACTTTCATTTTTGAGCATTTTTCAAGCCCTATCAGGCTTCTAGATCTGATTTTGGATCACACCTCCCCACAAAAAGACCTTTTGGTCCCCAAAAGGTTACTAACTAGTCAACAAGCTCGGGATAGGCCACCCGGCTTGCTCTTTGTCTCTGAACTCTGTCCTGTGCACTTGTCTCATCAAGATCAATTGTAACACAATCATGACAACTGACAGTACATTATTAGCCATTGCAACCCTGTTACATCTTACTGAAGCCACTATCATCCATGTAGAAAACATTGCTAATGAAAGCATCAAAAAGACAACTGCAAATGAACTGATATACTTGAAATATCTGCACGACATGAGCTTATCTTGAAGCAACTTATGATTGATTTTCTATTCAACAACCATAAATTGTTCTTGCTTAAGATCAATTACTTCATTTGAAACAATTATTGGTTTGTTGCATACTTGCACTTCCTTCGTTAATTGTTCCATTGTTTTACTTTCTTTAACATGATGAGCACGAACCACAAAATCATGACCTTCTTTAGTGAATTGATATTGATTCTTTTTTCTATAGAAGATTGCCTTACGATCATATAAATATGGGCTACCAAAGACCATTCCACATTCTTTTAACCACACAACATCACAATTTACTTCATCCACATACTTAGATGAAATTGCAAATTTTATTGTGCACTGCTTTGTTATGTGCATCTGATGATGATTGCTTATCCATTTAAGTGTGTAAGGCTTATGATGAGTTTGTGTTTTTAATCCCATTTTCTTAACCAATTCTTCTGAGATTAGATTAGATTGAGATCCACTATCAATTACTGTATCTATCATAGTGTGTCACATGATTACCCTTATATGAAACAACTTGCTTTTACAATCAATATCTTCACCAAATTTACATGTCATACCAACCAATGAAATCTTTGATTCATCACCTGAATCCGATCCCAAGTCTGTAGGCTTTGTTGTCATTGTTGCCACTGTTTGCGTTCCCTTATTTTCTTTGAACCACTTTGGCCTCTTCTCGGGATGCAACTACCAACATTTGTCCTCATCATGTCCCTCTTTCTTGCAATGTTTGCAAGTGGGATTTCCTTCCTTCTTTGTCACAACATTTGCATTCTTGCCATTGCCATGCTTTTTCCTCTTGTCTTCTTTCTTTGAAAACGATGATTCCCCTGACACACACGCTTTCCCTGCTTCAATATATGTAGCTTGAAAAAAAAACTCATCAAGGTTAGTGGGTCCAAACATGAAAACAGTGTTTCTAATATGCGCAGGCAAACCTCCTATATACTTCATAAGGGTTTCTTGTGTTTGCAAAGGAATGTCTAACATTAATGCCATTTTTCTAAATCCATCGATATATTCTTGCACTGATTGTCCTTTTCTTAGCTTTAAAGATTGCCATTCAATTAATGTTTTTTCTTTATAACCCAAAGGATAAAATTGTTTCCTAAGTGCAGAAATGAAATTCTTCCATGATGGAAATACTTTACCCACATGTTGTGTTCCTTTTTGCAGCTTGCTTTGCCACCAGATAAGAGTTGTACCTGCAACTCTCAAAGATGCCAACTTAATTTGTGTGGCCTCATCCTTGATCTATTGCACACTGCAGTATACCTCCATCTGCCTGATCCAGTTATCAAGTTTTTCTGCATTTACTTCACCATCATATATGGGCAACTCAAATTTAACATCAAGTTTTAATAATGGCATTTCATGTTTATTTTTATGAACATTTTTCTTCTCATTAGATTTTGAACTTGAACTTGAAGAAGAAGGAGAAGAAGGAGCTGTTGATGGAGTTGAAGGAGGAATGTGAGGATGGTCCTCTTCCTCTTCACTTTTTCCTTTTGAAGTATTACCCAAAACTGGTCGCTTCCGTTCTAAATAATCTTCGTACAAAAATGTCACCATCTCCGACATAGCATGGAATGTTTTCCGGAATTCTTTCTCACCTTGAGAAATCCCTTCTTCTGATGCCATCTTCTCACTATGAGAAGCTCTTTTTCTCAATCCAATTAATGGATTCTCTGCAACAAGCTCGCCTTCACCACGCTGTAGCTTTTCCCTGGTTAACATGCAAAACTCAAATCCAAACGTCAACTAGCTCTTATACCACTTGATCCGTAGGATCTTTTAAATGACTATGGTTGAGTTTTAATTTTGCATGCGTTAATTAACCATTTGAGAAAATTAGTGAAAGAATGAGGAAAGAAGAAGAATTATAACAACCATATACACATATGCATATCTGAAATGAATAATAGACAACAAACCATGAACACGCAGATTGATAACGGAGTTCAGCACAACTTTTGCCTATGTCTCTGGGCCTTTTCTCTGTGGGGGAGGCTTCTTTATTTCTGTTCAAATGCTCAAAAGTACATCGCTGCAATGCCAAATGGCTACAAGACTGATCTGGTCTTACTCGTCCAGATCTCTAGAACCCTGCAAAGACAACGTCTCCACCTCAAAAGCTTCTCTGCATCAAACTGAATTTGGTTTGGCTTTTCTCCAGCATAACTCTGCTCTGACTGACTGCTCATGGCCTCAAACAGGCCTGGTTTATATAGCCTTGGAGTTGGTTTCTCAGCTCCAACTTCCTCCAAGAATTTGGCCTCCAAAAATGCCCAATATCCCCCAAAAATGGAGAGAATTAGCTAATAATAGGCATTTTAACAATAACAAAACCAAACTTTATTAAAAAAAAAACCCACTTTTCAATCAAAAATCGAGCCTAGCCCCTTCTCCTAGGCGCGTGCCCCTGATTCCCGGTCACATGGGGGGGCCATGTGGCCACGCACTATGCACTGCCCCCCCCCTCCATTGGTTCCCGCTCCCGGTCCTGTGGCGAATTTATAGGCCATATGGCCATGGGATGTTCGTTATAAAAAAACCCCACACCCAAATGGGGCTAGGACCAGAGTCATATGGTGGTGGTTTCGTTTGTGGCGCGGAACCAAAGGATAATCCCATTATTCCCACGCCGTTTCAATTCCCGGTTCTATTATGTGTTCGTGTGGTGTATTGCGCCGAGGGCTGGGGCTAAGCCCTGACCCTTTTCCCTGTCGGCTATTCCATTTAATCAATTTAAATAATTTCTTTGTCGTTTGTATTACAAACACCACCGACCGCCCGGGTGGCTAGCCCATTCTACCAGTCCATTCGCCTCTCGGAGGTCACAGGTTCGACCCCCGGCCATGCCAAAAGGATTTTAACACATGAACCAATGAACCAATCATACGGTGCCATGTGGCAGCCCATGACTGGGCCACGTGGCACCTTAACCACCAACCACAACCTGACACATGTCAAACGATGATTCACCCACGTCAACTACATTATTGCCCGGTCAACCTTCCCTGTCAGCCTGCCACATCACCTAATGATGTCACCCGTTCCACATGTCACCCTTCCAGTGGTGACACGTGTCACCTCGGGATTGGTCCAACTGTACCTCTGTACGCCCAAATCCGCCTGACATGTGTCGCCTCCTGGTGCTACCATGTGTTGTCATCCGAGGCTACCACATGTCACATTCTGGAACCACCACATCAGTTGTACAGACCGTATGGTCTGCACAGTCAGCATGACACGTGGACTGTATGGACTATACAGTCATCCCCTTTTTTGCTTGTTTGACTTTTCGGACAGAACGCGATATCTTCTCCATACAGAGCCCATTTGACAAAGTAAATATACCACCGGAATCAGGAAGACGAGACAAACGTAATGGAATAGTTTTCATCACATTCCGATCACTTTCATTTTTGAGCATTTTTCAAGCCCTATCAGGCTTCTGGATCTGATTTTGGATTAATAATTTAGTGAGTTAGTACTTCATGTAACTATCTAACATCAATATATAAGCAATGCATAACAAAATATATTAACGAGATCAATGTTTTGTCAATATAGCAATGAAAAATATCAATTCATCAATAAATATTAAGATGATGTAGCCAACAATGTATTTAATCACCCATTTACTCAATAAATGTTTTAAACCATCATCTAATTTCTTATCATCAAAAGGTGTTGTGTCAATATGGAATAACCAAGTATGACATCAGCCTAGTTAGGGTTAGCTAGTTAGTTAGGGTTTCAAATTTAAAAGTTTTGAGAGGTTGTTTGAGCACTATCACTTCAACATTGTGGGTTAAGATCAATGCCTAGGGGTAGATGGATTCAATTAAGAAGAGGAAGTGAGGTTGAAGGGATAAAAGGCTAAGGACAAGAGGGAAGGTTTCTAGAGTGTTGCAATGGCAGGTCCCTAGAATCGAAACCCTAGGGGAAAGAGGCTCACTCTGGTGTTGATTAAGCAAAGCTTCGTGCTCTTTCCTCCTTCCTTAGGTCAAACTTGGAAAAATGGCTAGCATAAAGACATGAGAATAAGGTGAGGCCCTATCACTAAACCCTAAGAGTAGGATGGCCCTAGGTGTAGATAACCTAGGCCTATGACGTCTCCTCTTTCTTAACCTTTAAAAGGTACGACTAGCTTAAGGGATGAAGGAATGAGAGTGTAGCAATGGCTAGGCTCTTCCTTCCTACTTCAGTGGATGAAAATTTCTCTAGAAGGGGACATGAAACAAGGACCTACTTGTGTGCTTGTTACCTAGGGTTTTAAATCAGAAAATTTATAATAAATGCAAGAATACAAGCCTACAACCATTCAATTAAGACGTTTTGCAAACAATACACTTACATATCATGAAGAAATATCATAGCAAACCCTAGTTGTAAACCTTCCTTCAAGAAAAATGTCAAAAATGCCAAGTAAATCCTTCCTCCAACAAGTGCGCCTCACATAAAAGACCAAATACCCAAAATAGGGTGCAAAAATCAGACCTCACAAGAGAGTGAGTTGTGTCAAAATGAGGATAAAACTCCTCAATATGTACTGTATCATGACCTCTAATTAAATTTAGGTCATAAAAATTAGCTGACAAGGCTTTAAACAAAAATCATATTGTTTTTACATTAATGTTTCTTTAAAACCCTAAATGAGCAAAAAGTGAGACGTCAAGCCCTCCTAAGGGATATGTTAGGCCCTTTTGGGGATAGTGCAGCATATGGAAGCCAAATCTTAGCCCTCCTTGGGATCTTCCAAGATTCCACACGTGCCAATAACCCTGTCAATCTGCCATATGCTCATGATGACATCATAAGCCTCCTGGTGACATCCTGGATCATCTGGGGCCAACATTTCAGTGCAAGTGGGTGAATCCCCCTATGCCTGGCTCAGCGAAAGTGTCCCTGATGGAACGTCCTCTTCTTCTCTGGTGCAAAACCTCGGTCAAACACTGTCTTGTCTCTACCATTTTGATAAGGTCTCAACAACCATCTGATGGACTCTTCAGCCCCATGGAGGTCCCAACTGATCATCTCCCCATGTGTACCGGTCCAAGTGGTACCTGTTCGTCGGGCATGGTCTTGCTCATTGAAAAAATTTCCCTCCATGGGCTCATTATTCATAGATATCATAGCAATGTCAATCACATTTCATCATTAGTATTATTAAACACATGCATGAAAACCCTGATAGATCATTCAACAGCTCAAAGACGTTACAAAATATTACAATACAAACCTGAGAAAAATGAACAAGACAACCTATTGGGCTAGTGTCCATAAGAAAAGAAGAGTTTCCCAAAGGTTTTCATCCAAACCATGTATATGATGTGGTGTGGTAAAGGGATGTCCATACATATGGTAGAGTGAGAGATAGGGATGCATGATTTTACCTATGGGTGCCTTTGTAGAAGGTGAGCTATACCTGTCATGGATGCAGTTTTTTCCAAGCCCCCTTTTTGCCTTTCATTATTTTCTTTATTTGCTTTTTTTTTCTTTTATTCTTTTATCCAAGGAATAATCGAAGGACACTGCCTTGGCATCGTGACCAGAGCTGACAATGTTACCCACAAGTACTTTCACAGAGATGATAAGGTTGGCTCGTGATGAGACTCCCTTTCCTTGGCCATGCAACCAAAGGTCATTGCCCTGGCATGGTAACCAGATGATGGAAATGTCATACTGCTAGGTACTCATGGACATAATAGGCTCACTCGTGATGAGACCCCCTATCCTCGTAATTAGGTCTTGTTTGTTTATTTTTATTAGGTCCCTCTTGTTTCTTGCTGAGAGGCCTTTTATTTCCTTCTCGGGGATCCCTGGGTGAAGCATCTCAAGGTTTCATTTTTAGGCTTTTATCTTTTACCAGCTGCTTTTACCTTCTGGGCCTTTAGCCCCTTCTTCCCACAATATAACATGCAACCCCACAAACAGGTCATCCTAATTCCCGAACAAGGGGAATGGGATAGATGAGCAAGAGATAAGATGAAAAGGTGATAGTATGATGGGAGTGGACGATGGCTTCTTAGAAATCCCCTAGTGGCAAACCAAAACCTATGGGTACAAGCTTGCTAGGGCACCCAGTCAATCTCCCCAAGTATGGTCAAGTGGGATAATGTAAAATCCAAGCAATCGTCAGAGATAAAAGGAATCAGACGCATACATTCAAAGGTTATAATGATCAAAAGTGACACATACCATGATACCTGGACCAATTACCTCATGGAGAAAGATCCTTCTCTGATACAAGACCAAGCCGATGGTGATGGATATTGCTGCTGCTGAAAAGACAAATCTGATGAGAGAAGAGAAGGATGGGCCCTCCAAGGCCATGCTTAGGTCAAGCCTTCTCTCGGTACTCCATGTCTAGGACCTATGGGCCTCAAAACATGATCTTCTGGTTATCCCTAAAAATCAGGGATAACATCTGGCTCCAACTCGGGGACATGTGCTCACCATAGAGTGCATGAGAACCTCAACATCTCTGGCATAACCTGAAGACCTTCTCAACTTGATAGGGGCATCATTAATAAAAATGGGGTGGTAATGCCACCCCATCATATACAGACATATATATATAAATCGATCATAAATGCGAATATAAAGTGAATTACTTACCTGCATTTACCTATAGGCTGGATTTTGGTGTAGTCAAACAACTAGTGAAGCCAAACCAGCAATGTCCCATAGTACCTGCCTTTGTGCTTCATCAGAAACCAAAATAGTGATAAGTCTAGAAAAAAAATATCATGGTTTAGAACATGTATCAGATCATCGAGAATCACAAAGTCTAACTCATGGAGGTGGGTGTGAGGGATAAAATCCTGCCAAGTCCATCTCTGAGGAAAGTACTCAATCCACTTCAAGAAAGGATCATGAAAAATGCAAGGTTCATAAAACTTACTCAAAGGGCCTGCAAACTAGCTACCTAGGGCATCCTCATGTTCTGAAGTCAAGGAAGGGATCGACAAAGATCTAGCAGATGACTGGAAAGCTATCAAGGGAAATTCAAAAAAATAGGATAACTGACACAAACGTGTCATGCCAAACCATCCCTTGGAGTCTAGGGTTTTCCTAAGAGGAAACTCAACATTAAAAATATACTTCCCAACTACACCTTTAATGGAAAGGCATGATAAAGTAATAACAGGTAGTCGGAGAAAAAGGTCATGAGAATTCTTCTTTAGGCAAACAATGTTTTTACTCCTATCAAAATCTAAGCATAGTGGTGGTTGATAGTCATCTTCATAGGGTAAATCTAATTGCTCAGAGGAGAACTCATCAAAGGCCTCAAGGCAAGACCAAAAATTATCAGGTAAATACTATACTCGGTCAACCTTGGGTGTTTGTGGAGAGCTAGTAAAAATCTCATCTCCTTGTTGCCACTGGTCAAGAGCTTGTTGTCATAATTGTAGAGGCAACACTTGGAGATGACTCTTTATGTCATATATGGTATCCATATCATAACTAACTGCATCCCACCTACGTCTCCCAACATGTATGAACTCGTCAAAATCAGCTATGTCAGTATCAGTATCATAACATGGAGGAGTCAAAACATCCAATACTTTTGTACTCTATGTGTCATAAGGTAAAGAGCCACTGAAAACTTGGAAGGGAAAATAATTTACCTTTCTTAATCCTTCCTGTGCAAGAGCTTCAAGTATTTAGATAGCTTCATCAGGTGGAAAATCTACATCTACATCTTCAGTCTTGAGACATAGGGGATCTAGCTTGTCCAAAGGTTCCATTTCCTCTTCAATCTTTGAGTCATAGAACAAGGTATCATCAAAAAACTGGAAAGGAAAATGAATTACCTCATTCTCTTCATCTTGTATAGGGGGGACATGATCTTGGAGAGCTTCATCAGACTGAGGAGTAGTTATTGGTGCTTCATCCTCATAATTCACTTCTCTAGTTATACCTTGCTGCATTCTATTGGATCATGGGAGAAGTATTGCTCCTCTTCAAGGGGTTGATAATGGTCTTCATAAACATCGTCTCTTACATCAGAGATTTCTTGGTATTGATCATGATATTATTTCCTGAGATCTTCTACAATCTCAGTGGTGAATCCTTTGTGGTCTAAGGCTACCATGAGGTTTTGAATGACATCTTCATACATTTGGCAATCTAGCTTAGTAAGGTCTATAAACTCACTGATGAGGTGTATGAAAGATTATATACCCCTGTCCTTGCAACAACTCTTAAAATGATCTTGTAATTAGGATGGCAGGGTGAGTAAGAACAATTTTATAAGAGCATCCTCTCCTCCCAAATTTGTCTCTAAATTTACAATGTGAGGAGTCGAGAGACAAAAGAATCTTGGAGAGTCATTTAGCCATTTTGTATCAAAGTAATTTGGTTATCCCTGAAAAATTCTGAAATCAATACTCAGATACATTCGTTCCCAGTGTGCCATGATCCCATAACTTGGAAATATCATAGATTGTAAGGTGGCACAATGATAAATATTAGTGAAGTCGCCAGATACTTTGCCTGAAACTATCAAAGGATAAGGGAAAACACCCTAGTGGAGTCACCAGGTAAGCTTGTAAGATGAGTTTCTGAGGCAAGGCTTACCAAAGATATGTCGTTTGAGGAGAATTGACTTAGTGTTCCCCAGCAACAGTGCCAAAATGTTATCACACAGTTTGTAGCTTAGGTCAAAGGCTAAGGGATAGAGGCCAAACTGGTGTAACAGGAACCTACCCCACCCAATGTCACCATAATGGGGAGGTTATTTCTATTAAGGGAGGTTATCCTAGGGGATACATCCCTAATAACCTGTCATTTTGAAGAGGCCAGAGTATAAGGGTCAAAGCAAAAGTTCGTCCTCATAGGTTACCACCAAGGTCAGATAGTCCGGCTAATTAGCCAATAAAGAAGTGTATGCCCAAAAGAGAACACCTGCCCGGAACAAGACAATAACAAAGATAATATATGCAGGCTATAATTCAGTGGGTTAGTACTTCATGCAACTATCTGGCATCAATATATAAGCAATGCAGAACAACAAATATTAATGAGATCAACGTTTTTTCAATATAGCAATGGAAAATATCAATTCATCAATAACTATTGAGATGATGTAGCCAACAATATATTTAATCACTCCTTTACTCAATCAATTATTTTAACCATCATCTAATTTCTTATCATCAAAAGGTGTTGCGTCAAGTTGGAATAACCAAGTATGGCATCAGCCTAGTTAGGGTTAGCTAGTTAGTTAGGGTTTCAAATTTAAAAGTTTTGAGAGGTTGTTTGAGCACTATCACTTCAACGTTGTTCTTTAATATCAGTGCCTAGGGGTAGTTGGAGTCAATTAAGAAGAGGAATCAAGTTTGAATGGATAAAAGACTAAGGACAATAGGGAAGGGTTCTAGAGTGCTGCAATGAAAGGGCCCTAGAATCAAAACCCTAGGGGAAAGAGGCTCACTCCGGTGTTGCTGAAGCAAGGCCTCGTGCTCTTTCCTCCTTCCTTAGGTCAAAATTGGCAAAATGGCTAGCATAAAGACATGAGAATAAGGTGAGGGAGAGTGTTGCAAAGGCAAGGCCCTATCTCCAAAACCTAAGAGTAGGATGGCCCTAGGTGTAGATAACCTAGGCTCAGGATGTCTCCTCTCTCTTGACCTTTAAAAGGTACAACTAGCTTAAGGGAAGAAGGAATGAGCGTGTAGAAATGGCTAGGCTCTTCCTTCCTACTTCAATGGCTGAAAATTTCTCTAGAAGGGGACATGAAACAAGGACCTATTTGTGTTCTTTTTACCTAGGGTTTTAAATCAGCAAATTTATAATAAATGCAAGAATACAAGCATACAACCATTCAACTAAGAAGTTTTGCAGAAAATACACTTACATAACATGAAGAAATATCATAGAAAACCCTAGTTGTAAACCTTCCTTCAAGAAAAATGCCAAAAATGCCAATTAAATCCTTCCTCCAACAAGTGCGCCTCACATAAAATACCAAATACCCAAACTGGGGTGCAAAAATCAGACCTCACAAAAGAGTGAGTTATGTCAAAATGAGGATAAAACTCCTCAATATATACTATATCATGACCTCTAATTAAATTTAGGTCATAAAAATTAGTTGACAAGGCTATAAACAAAAATCATATTGTTTTTACATTAATGTTTCTTTAAAACCCTAAATGAGCAAAAAGTGAGACGTCAAGCCCTCCTGAGGGAGATGTTAGGCCCTTTTGGGGCTAGTGCAGCATCTGGAAGCCAAATGTTAGACCTCCTTGGGCTCTTCCAAGATGCCACACATGAAAAAAACCCTGAAAATATTCCATACACTCATGATGACATCATAATCATCCTGGTGACATCCTGGATCATCTGGGGCCAATGTTTCAGTGCAAGTGGGTGAATCCCCCTAGGCCTGGCTCAGCCAAAGTGTCCCTGATGGAACGTCCTCTTCTTCTCTGGTGAAAAACCTTGGTCAAACACTCTCTTGTCTTTGCCCCTCTGATAGGTTCTCTACAACCATTTGATGGGCTCTTCAACCCCATGGAGGTCCGAACTGATCATCTCGCCATGTGTACCAGTCCAAGTGGTACCTGTCCATCGGGCATGGTCCTGCACATTGAAAACTTCACCCTCCATGGGCTTATTAGTCACAGGGATCATAGCAATATCAATCACATTTCATCATTAGTATTATTAAACACATGCATGAAAACCCTGATATATCATTCAACAGCTCAAAGACGTTACAAAATCCTACAATACAAACATGAGAAAAATGAACAAGATAACCTATTGGGATAGTGTCCATAAGAAATGAGAGTTTCCAAAAGGTTTTCATCCAAGCCATGTATATGATGTGGTGTGGTAAATGGATGTCCAGACATAGGGTAGAGTGAGAGCTAGGGATGCATGGTTTTACCCATGGGTGCCTTTGTAGAAGGCGAGTTGTACTCGTCATGGATGCAGTTTTTTCCAAGCCCCCTTTTTTTCCTTTTATTTTTTTCTTTATTTTCTTTTTTGTTCTTTTATTCTTTTATCCAAGGACTAATCGAAGGAAACTGCCTTGGTGTGGTGACCAGAGATGACAGTGTTACCCACAAGTAATTTCATAGATAACATAAGGTTGGCTCGTGATGAGACCACTTTTCCCTTGGCCATGCAACCATAGGTCACTTCCCTGGCATGGTAACCAGATGATGGCAATGTCATACTGCTAGGTACCCATGGAAATAATAGGTTGGCTCATGATGAGTCCCACTATCCTCATAATTAGGTCTTTTTTGTTTATTTTTCTTGGGTCCCTCTTATTTCTTGCTGAGAGGGATTTTATTGCCTTCTCAAGGATCCCTGGGTGAAGCATCTCAAGGTTTCATTTTTAGGATTTTATCTTTTACCAACTGCTTTCACCTTCTGGGCCTTTATCCCCTTCTTCCCATAAGATAAGGTGCAACCCCATAAATAGGTCATCCTAATGCCCGAACAAGGGGAATGGGATAGATGAGCATGAGATAAGATTAAAAGGTGATAGTATGACGGGAGCAGATGATGGCTTCTCATAAATCCCCTAGTGGAAAACCAAAACCTATGGGTACAAGATTGCTAGGGAACCCATTCAATATCCCCAAGTATGGTCAAGTGGTCTAATGTAAAATCCAAGCAATTGTCAGAGAGAAAAGGAATCAGACGCATACATTCAAAGGTTATAATGATCAAAAGTGACACATACCATGATACCTGGACCAATTACCTCATGGAGTAAGAGCCTTCTCCAATACAAGACCAAGACGATGGTGATGTATGTTGTTGTTGCTAACAAAAAAAATATGATGAGAGAAGAGAAGGATGGGCCCTCCAGGGCCATGCTTAGGTCAATCCTGCTCTCAGTACTCCATGTCTAGGACCTGTTGGCCTCGAGACATGATCTCCTAGTTATCCCTAAAAATCAAGGATAACATGCCAGAGAGCCTAGATGTTAAAGGCCAGTGAGCCTATTTTGGTATAGGTCTCATCATTAATATAATACATTGTTGCATGTAGACCGACCATGATAAAAGAGTATGGGGGAATAAACTCCACTATTTAGGGAAAGGGGGTGGATAAAAGTTAAGGATAAGGGGCTAAGCTAGGGATCTTAAGCCAAAAAGGAATATTTAATTAATATTCCTTAAAGTATAAAGTATGGATAATTATTTTATCCTAATTTCTAAGGATGGGGACAAGTGGGACAAAGTAGCTCCCAACTTGACAAGTGTCAAGTTGGGAACATGCATACATATAGTTTGGACTTAGTTCATTTTCCCATTCATCATTCCATGATCATTGGCGCACTCATTCAGTTGTCCTTCATACCTTCATGTACTTGTATCCATACTTGTACCTGTATTTGTACTCGTACCTATATCTATACTCGATTAGCTTGGGAGCTGGACTGACGAAGCGGGTTGTCAGGCCCATGGGATATTCAAGAGGCGGGTTGTCAGGACCATGATAAATTTATCTCTAGGTGATAGAATTGCTAGGAATTGATTTCTGAAGGTGCTAAACTGTAGTTACAGGGCTCTTAGACTTCCTTTCTGGCCTGTAGTTGAAGCCTTGAAAGGGAAGTGGGGCAATCGAAGGACTGTTGAGAAGAGAAGGGGCACACTTCCTGGGGTGGGACAGGAACGTGGGGAATGGGGGACTATAGGATGTTAGTTTGAGTTGGCACCTATGACGGAGTCTTTCCTGTTGTATGAGATATGTCATCCTCGTTAAGAATCCCTTTACCTGAGCAGAGTTTAGTCCCATCTTAGGGGTGACCCACTGCTGAGAGTGATGAGAAGTGTGGTGTAAGGCTAGGATATTTGTGGAAGTTATGCACACAGTTGGTCATATTCTTACCAAGATAAGTGACAATTATGTGTTAATTTATATGGTGCATTATTAATTATGTGTTTATGTTTATGGGTTTTTCATGTGTGTGGTTTATACCTATCATTATATTTATGAGTATTGCCTATCTATGTTGCATGTATATGTTTATTGTTATTTCCATATGAATCTGTGGATTTACAGAATGCATTTTTCTTTTTAAGTTATGTATATATATATATATATATATATATATATATATATATATATATATATATATAGTTCTGCAAGAGTTTCTATGTGTATATGATTTAATTTTCATATAGTTCAAAAAAAAAAATTACGTGTCATATGTTAGATTTATGAGATGGGGGGTGAATTAGTAATAGAGAAATTTAATCATTTTTAACCATATAATCCAAGTGTTATATCAATGTAGCATTATCATCCAATAACTGCAGAGTAAATAAGCAATGAACAAATTAACAATCATACACATGCACAGTACACCAGTGTTTTACGTGGAAACCCAAATTGGGAGAAAACCAAGGAATGTTTTTTCTTATATGTCTTGAAGAATTACATTAATTGGAAGCATCAACTTCCTTTGTTTTCTAGTTTCAACTGGAAGGAAGCTCCAACCCCCTATTTTCTCAGGCTACAACCTTAGGGAAGATCCAACTCCCCAATTCTCTTGATACAACTAGAAGGATGCTACAACCCCCTATGTTCTTTAGCTACAACCAAAAGGTGGCTACAACCACCTGTCCTTGCCCCATCCTACCACTCTGAAGTAGAAGTATAATGATGGAACCGCTGTCACAATATCACTGTGAGATATACCACTGTAAACCTGTACCAATAAATCTGAACCATGCATCAACCTATACCTCAACCTGTCATCAACCTATACCATAAACAAGTGCATCAACCATGCACCAACCTGTACCAAAAAACCTATAATCAACCTGTACCATAAACAAGTGCATCCAACCATGTACCAAGTATGTACCAATCATGTGTCAACTACTCATCAACTATGACTCATCA
>ML782034.1:625059-635981 GCA_009831015.1 Picea engelmannii
ACACCTCATGTATGTGCCAACTCATCAACTACTTGTCTTAACCATGTACTCAACATGTACCTCAACCAAAAGCCCTCATCAATTTCATAATAAAAATCTGATTTGTAGCTCTATAATAGACCTGGTGTATATGATCACATTCCTACAAACCTTCCTTAACTTTAACAACAAGAGACTAGTGTTTTCTTCAAACTTTTCTTTAGTCTCACATACCTAGTTTTGTATTAGTCAACAACCCTAACTTGAAGTAATCATAACTTTGTACCTATAATGTATAAATATCTAAAACTGATACATAATTTTATTCAATGTGTTTTATGCAATTCCTCCAAGTGTCACTACTTGGAACCTCGCAGAAAAGGAGTTATAGCAAAATGGCATACCTTGCTGAATTCTGGCTTATTCTAGAGATCGACCTTGTAAAGAATTCCCCGCACGAAATATTTGTTGAAATGATATGAAACTATTACACACAATACCATAGACTGTACCATAACCAACACATTTTTTCTCACTGAATTTGGATCTGTTATGAAGATGTTATGGCATTTTTACCTGAAACACCTGTTTTTGACTAGTTTCAGGACTAGCCACAAACCCTATTTTCCACAGAGTGTAACTCCCAAAATAAAATGACCCACAAGCTAAATGTTTTACCATGGATACTTGGATATTTTTTCTCAATGGCATAGAAATTTCACTATCTGAATCATTATATTAAAAAAATTATATCGAAAATGGTGAGATGGCATGTAAATAACATACCTTAGAAAGCACCATCAAAAGAATTTATCCTTCCTTGCATTTCAGCCTTCTTTTCTTCACCTTCCATCATAATTTAATCTTAGATATCCTTGGTTACCTCAGAAACATATAAATATTCAATATGCTCAAGTGTGATTAAAATGAGAGAGTCTTGCCTCTTATTTATACTCTCCAAGTAGCTTCCTTAAAAACATCTTCTAGGTCACTTGGCCCCACTTTCCTTATTTTAGGGTTAACCCACTTCTAATTTCTCCATTAAATTTATTATTGAAATAATTTATTTTGTATTCACTTTGAATTATCATACACTCATTACTTCACTTTATTATTTACCTTTTAAAATCTCTTAAACCACTTTGACTACTTTGACCTTTTGGGGCTTCTAGATGACATATGAGGGTCCTCCAACTTTGTAAGGCCATAACTCTCAAACCATGAGAAGTTATGTGATGTTCCACATACCACCAAAAATGGAATGACATGTACTATCCATATAGAATAGTATTATCTGAAAATATATCATAATCCATACCGTTATCCATCGAACAAACTTGGGTCCATTACCCAAACCTGGGGTCTCCAACTTCTCATGGACATAAATCTCTAACCGTGAGGAGTTATGTGACGTTCCACATACCACCGGAAATGGCATGAAAATCACTATCCATATAGGATAGTTTCACTGACAAATTCACTCTCCTTCATCTCATTATTCCATAATTAAGCATGGGTTCTCTTACTCCACAAAGCGTCTTCCCATGAGGGCTTTCACCATAAGGGGACCACTTTGGATTGCATCCATCTTTACTTCTTATCAACCATGACAAGACAATAATGAGTCATATTTACATAAAACAATATTGGGTCCATTACCCAAACCTTTGTGTTGTCGGGCTTTCTTCAAGGGTTGACATCAATGACAACCAACCTTAATCAATAGCATAGCCTAGTTGGACGTTGGGGATGCTACAACCTTGGGAGAGGTTACTTGAAAGTGGCCTCTTGATGAACATGCACCTGTTTCTATTGGCAGACGTTGAAGGATGTGGGAAAAATTTTCCATCATTTCGTCCCTTTGTCCCATAAGAGCTTGTTTAAGCAATTGTTTAATAGAATCTTTTTCTCCGCCTTTTTTATTTTCTTCCACCATTGAGGGTTTCTTGGTCATGTGAGAGCGATTTTCCTTAAGAGATACAAGTGCGAGACCGAACTTGCTATACTCGGACCTCATCGGGGACATGCACTAAAAAATGATTAAGAGTAAAATGTTCTTATAGCAGTGATCCAGATTATTTTTGGAATGAAATGGAAGAAGAGATATTAAAATGAAATACACATAAAAATTTCCAGAAACAAATAAATACAACAATATATGATTTGTATTAATGAAGGAAATGTACAGATACTGTAAAAATATAGAGTGCACGACTCGCTAGAATGGTGGCAGCTTTATCTCTCAGAAGATATGTGATGACTACACTCATTTGCAAGAAAATGATGATTACAATGGAGATCTGAAGGAATTTTTATGATAAACATGAATTCCAAAACCCTAGAAATCCAAAAAACCTAATCCTAGGGGATGAGGCACCAAAAGTCATGTGGGCCCCATTGAGGTAAGTTAGTACATCAACTTCTCAAGGTCGTAAATTTTGCATATGATCTCTGTTTTAGGTGCGTGATAGCCCGTTGGAAGGGTATTTTCAAGAACTACACATTATTCCATCAAAATATAACTATATTTATAGTTTGACTATGGAAATCCAAGAAAACATTTTTTAGGGCCCCAAAATCGCCCTGGAAGTATAGAAAGATGTACTAACATGAAAAATTAAAAAATAATCCAATTGGAATAGGTGGGCATGCACCATTATCCACTTGGATGTTTTGTACGGATTCAGGATAGATCGAGAAGTGAAGAAACCACAATTATAAATAAATTTCCCCATTATAGAGAAATGTGTTGAACTAAAAACTATCAAAATGAGCCAGTTGGAATTTGGAACAGGTGGGTGGCCACCAATATCCACCTGGATCATCAAACCCAAAGCTTCTTGTTGCCAAACATTCATCGAAAACTTGATGGAAAGAATTAAGCATAAATAAATTTGAGGAAGAAATTTAAGAATTCTAATTCACAAAATCTTGGAAAGCCAAAAAGGCTTCTTTCAAACTCTCCATCGTTGCAAATCTCCTCACTGTCAACCCTTTATATATGCTTCTTTTTCTCTTTTATAATCTTCTCTTCATCTTATTGAAKATTATTTAGGGTTAGGGTTAGGGTTTTATTTTCCCCTTTGTAAATGTGAACTCATATATTTGTGCCATTAAATGGGACCCACTTTAGAAGCTCAAAAACTTGTTTGAATAAATGATTTTCCAAAACTAATTAGCTGCCAAGATAGAAAATAGTCTCGACTATAATTTAATTTTTAGGGAATTATAGTTATGATTCTATCCATGGAAACCAATTCCAAAGTTTTCTTCATGTATCTATATTTCCTACGAGCTCTCATTTACTCTATTTGTACATCAATATCATTATGGCCTCTAGAAGATAGACAATCAATAACCATTGATTTATTCCTCACATGAATTCTCAACTCTTGATTTGATAATTCCCACCATTTATCCAATATTCATTGGAGAATTGATCCAAGTAGATATTGGTGGTCAACTACATGTTCCACTAATTATGAATTGTTCCACATCTTGGTAGTTTTTCTATAGTTTTTCAGGTCCCAAACTTTTGGCATTGTTTTGAGGCTCTAAATGACCTTTTTTTGGTGCAACAATGCTTAGCATGTAACCAAAGGTAGATGCTAGGATATTCATAATGTTTTCTTCTCGGCTAGAAATGTTTGGCAGGCTACCGATCACCTCAAATGGATATCGTATGAATAATTTACGATGCTAGGATAATCAAAATGTTTTCTTCTCAGCTAGAACTTTCTAGAGGGCTACCAAGAACCTAAAATGGAGATCATATGCAAAAGTTACACCCCTAAGAAGTTGACATATCAACTAACCACATTGGGGCCCACAAGCCATTTGGTGTTTCATATTTTGGGGTTAGGGTTTTGGATGTTTAGGTTTTCTCATTGATTCTTTATGTTAAAAGGACTTTCCAGCCTCTTTGTAAGACACATATCACTATTCGAGGATAAGCTACCACCATTCTACTTGCTAGTAATATTAACTTCAGACATGTGGTTTAATAAAAACTATGAACAGAAACAAATAAACATTGATTTAACCCAAGGAAAAGAGAACATCTCTCTTTCTCTATGTTCACATATTTTATCTCTATAAAGGTCTCTCACAATGTTGATTCAGAGTTATTTTGTTGCTTTGGTAATGTTTTGTGTATCTGTTATCCGCCATTGGTTACAACATTGGTATATTATATTTGATTATTATTTGAGAACATTTGGCATTGGCCTCTTGACAACTTAGTATGCAATTCATGTCATCCTTGTTATTGCAATAGATACTTAATGGTAACAAAAATTATATTTAATACTTAATGTAAATATCTCAACAATCCATCTTGTAGGTTTGGTCAAGATCAATGTAAAGATAATGCATAGTTTTTATTTGTTTCACACAAAATAATGTTTTAGATTTTGTTTGGGATAAATAAACTTGGTGAAATTTTCTAACTTGTATGTCCTTGATTAATTTTGGATGTGATTCTACAAAAAATGAACCTTCTCAACATCACAAAAACCTAAAATTGCGATTACAATAGTGAGAATTGTGATTCTATTCATTCAATTTTCTACATCGTCAAATCATCACTTCTTTGTTCTCTAAGTTGATCATTCCCTTTGTATCGATTCCAAACATCATTATATATCACACGCTTTCAATTTATTCTTGTTATTTATAGAAATGATACTTCACATGTCAAATATTTTGAGAACACCCCATAGCTCTCTTTCCTCATGCCCCACACCCAAGATCTATGAGATGTATCAATTGTAGAAATAATTCTTGCAGAAACATTTGTTTATCCTTGGGCATTCTTAAGTAAACTATGGAGAGTGTAACATAATCATTATTATTATCAAATATATGCATTAAGTATTACACTGTAACATTGATCTAGGTGGATATTGGTGGCCACCCACCTATTCCAACTGCCTCCTCTTGTCCTTTTTTAGTTCAACATGTTCTTATGTACTTCTTTGTAATTGTCGATTCTACACTTTTTGCGATGTCTGAAGACCTACACATATTCCAGGTGGATATTGGCAACCTCTAACCTAATCCAACTGGATTAATTTGTATGTTTTCATGTCAACACATATTGATATACCCAGGGCCATTTTCGAGCCCTTAACATTGTCATTGTGTCTTACCATAGTCAAATTGTAGACGAAGTTAAATTTTGGTGGTGTAATGTGTAGATTTGTAAAATACCTTTACAACGTGCGATAACACGCCTAAAATAGAGGCCGTATGGAATATTTACAACCCTGGGAATTTGAGGTACCAACTTACCCATAGGGGCCCACATGAATTTTGGTGTTTCACCACCAAGGGTTAGGTTTTTAGATGTCTAGGGTTTTGGAATTCATGAGTAATATCAAAAATGCCTCTGGAGCCTCATTGTAATTCATTCTTCTCAGATGGATTCACATAGCAGCCACATCTCTTCTCAGAGATAACTACCACCATTCGAGCAAATGTTTCAGTTCTATAGTTTTACAGTTTCAGCCTATTTCATTTATTCAATAGAAGATATTGTTCATTGGATATCTTTGTTCTTATTCATATCTTTGTGTTTATTGTATTCAGTCTATTAATTAGTTTGGTCCACTCCTAAATATGGATCAGTGGTATCAGAGTGGTCTTCTCTTCATTTATTTTCTTTGTGCATGTACCTGACAATATCTGGGTACAAGAAGTTGGGACTCTAACCAATCAAGTCATTGCAAGATCAGTTGCACAAAGCCCGAAAACAACCCATGGGAGATGAAAATAAAGATGGAGCAGGAGATCCTTTTAAAATTTTGCTCGAGGAAACCCTTGCATGACAAAGGAACGAAATGATGGACAACTTTGTGCATATCCTTCGGCAGTTGCCCACAGGAGAAGCATCTTCATCAAGTGACCATGAAACCCCCTTCAAGGTACAAGTAAATTTTTGTATTCCATTATTTGAAGGAATCATATATGTGAGTATTGTAGATAAATGGTTGAATTTTCTTAAATGGTATTTTTTGGACCACAATTTTTCTGATAGGGAAAATATTACTTTTGCACTCCTTAAGATCGTCCCCCACATTAAGGATTGGTGGGACACTTACTATGAAAAAGGGCCATAGAAGAATATACTATGAGGGACATCTGGTTCTCAAATACCACGGTTTTTTTCATAGATACATTCAAACAAAAAGGGATTTTCTTGACATCACCTCATTAGGTACAACTTATTAATACGCTGTCAAGATTGAGTAGAAATGTAAGCAAAAGAGGTGAGAGTTTGGATCTGCAAACTCCTTGTTGTTCTTGAGATTAAACTTAAGGCTCAAAGAATAATGTCAGGGATCAGGAAATGTTTTAAGAGAGTTTGTTTAAAAGTGTTTTTTATGCCTTAGTTGTATGAGAAAAAATCCTTAAATGAAATTAACAGTTTGACAACACATAGGTTGTATTTCGTATCTGAGCCAAAATTGCAATATTGAATAGTATGAGATGAAAATACAAAAATGTAAAACAAAGAAAGGCATCAATTATGGAAGAGTCCTACCTTGTTTGCAGTAGAGGAAAAGAGATAGTGTAACCTTGAATAACACCCAAAATGCAGTAATCTACACAACAAGCAGGTCTTGATTTACTCACAGTAAATGAAGAGGAAAAATTGCTTACTTAATAAAATATTGAGACCTTGTGATTACAGTAGTTGTTGTACTAAATTGGAACCAAACATTTATCAAGGAATACATAAAGGAATAACGAGAAATGGAAAACTAAAGAAACACATAACCCATATTTAACAAAACCTGGAATATATGTCTTCACTTGTATTAATACTCTATAAGGATACTTCTCTCTATTACAGTCGGTAAGAAGAAACCTGAAATAAGTCTTTAATATATGTATTTATAGAAAATCATCTCAACTCAAAATGGTTGGAATTCTCATAATTCCAAAAATAGTAAATTTTACAATATGTAAAACTGAAAACTTTTGTTGGCCTTCTCCTCTATCTCTTTGTCTGTTGGGTGAGGCATTTCTTATCCTCATCCTTTAGCTTGGAAAAAACTGTCATCTGATCCTGACCTGTATAAGTCATATGCACATGTTTCTCCCTTGTTTCTAGATGTTTTTGCTTTCCCGTATTTGACACATTAGATGCATCTTCTCACTAAATGTACCACCAACCTAGAAGGTGAAGTTGACTCATCTGCTTCAAAAATGTATAACTTATTTTCTATTTGGGGAAACCTTTCCTATATCTTCTTTTATCCCAAATATGTGGCCTATAATTGCATTCTTGTACTTACTATCCATTTGTTTATTTGGATAAGATCAATTTGGTTCATTTGTTGGATGATCATCGTGGCCTCTTCTTTGCTTGTCCTAGAGTTACATTGGTTCCTTTCTAAGCCAATATTCCCCAGGGCTTTGGAGATATTATTTCCTTCAACATCAAGCAGCCCTTTTTCTAGTGAAGATATTGGTTCTAGACAAGCTTCGTGCACCTCTCTATTCAATCTTTTTCTTTCAGCAAGATTTGATTCCCATGGCTTCAAAATTATGTCACCTTTGGTTTGCTTAGACAGAGACAGTCGAGGAGCTGCCGATAAATCATATTTTGGTACTATAAAGATAGCCTCCTAAAACGTAGCCCAAGCTGCATGAGCTTCCCTTTCTTTAATGTAAATTTTATTATGGGAAAGTGTTGGCAGCCAACTCAATTTTTTCAATTGCCCTAAAAGTTGCCTACACCTATGTCTCTTGAACTTCAAATTACTGTCACATTTTGCAAAGAGACGATATTTTCATTCTATGCGATGTTTGCAATTTCGTTTCAAATTAGTTTTCACGACTGAAAGTGTGAAAACTCCTCCATTGTTATTTTAACTGTTGTGGTCTTCTCATTGATGTTCTGAAAGGCACTTACCTTTGGTTGATTATATGGCTGAGGACATTTTTCAAACTGTGACATTCTTTCTTTGATTGCACAACTTGGCTTTTATTTGATTGATGAGGTATTGAACATGAGAATTTATGAGTTATACTTGATTTCATAAGAGTGATGGTTGATTTTGTTTTAATACTTGCTATAATAAGCTCTTGGCTTAGTGACTTTGAGAAATCTCTTGTCAACTTTGATTATACAACAAGGTGCATGAGTAACACATAAGTTGGATTTTACATGTTGAATGTCAATGTTTGATTATATACTTGGCTCGTTGATGAAACATTTGGACTTACTCTGGTTTGAATTATACTATGACGCATTGATATATGGTTTTGATTGATTAGTGGCATGTATTAACTTTGGTTTGATTCTATATCAAATGTTCATGGTTTCAAACCATACAATGGTGCCTTGGTATCACTGTCCACCGTTTGAATTCTCGTGTTAGCTGATTAATGTGGTTTGAGTGGTGTCATGATTGATTAAACAACGTTGTACTGAGCCTTTAATGTTCTGCATGGCAGTGAACTAACCCACCACCTTCGCACACGCTTATTGATTTGCCCCCTCTTTGAGGGATTGCAGTTGTTAGCCGTATCGATTATGCTCCTGTGTGTTTGATCCAATCCCTTCTATGATGCCCGCACCATGGCTCCAGTCGTAAGGAATGAACCCAATGGCTGCCAGGACCTATTAATGTTTGATGGTGCATATAGCAACCTGGAGGAATTCAGATGGCTCCCTTTCATCCGAAAATTTGATGGTTATAACACTAGTGTGGCTCGGCAATTTGCATTGAAATTCGATGGCTGCCGAGCCAAAGTTGGGGATGTGCAGTTGGAAATCAACGAACAGTTCCTTAGTCTAGCCACCGGCCTGCCTGCTGTTGGACATAGATGGTCAAAGAACTATAAATTAGAGGATGTCCCATGGACATTACTCTTTCAGTCATGAAGAGTGAGCTCTTGTGACAAGGGTCTGCCTGCAAATATGCTAAAGCAAAGATGGCATGACTTGCTGATGATATCTAAACAATTCGTCACTTGCGAGGGTAGGTATGGTCTCATTTTCATGTATCACCTTTGGCTTCTTATGACTTCATGTGTTTTGACCTAAACATGCCTCACTACCTGCATAGGAGTTTGTTTAAAATGGCCAAAAGGTATAAGGGCAATCAGGCCAATACTAGCCTCTTCCATTTTGGGTTAATTAAAATGCTTATGGTTTATGAGTTGGGGTTACGTCGTGACTGTTGGGAGAATTTCCTTAAACGTAATGTTTGTGATGAGTCAAGCCCACCACAGGTTGACAAACCTGTGGTGAGCGAAAGCAAACCTATCCCCCCTGTGCCTTACAGCGCTCTCCTACCCAAACCCCTACCCGAGACATCTATTGAACTACCCAATTTTGTGACCATAGAGGTGGAAAAGGTTAAACCTGTGGCTAAAAAGCCCAAGACCCAACCTAATGCCAATTATAAAGGTAAGAAGAATACCCGGTTAATCTCTCACATGGAAAGAAACAAACCAAAGGCACCGGTCAACCCTGACCCTATTGTGCTCAGTGAGGAATCTGATTCGAAGATTGAGCGCTTCCTAGCAAGCGAGTATCCCTTTTCCGAAGGTTTGTGTGATAAACCAGCCTATGATTTTGTGAAGAACCTACCTCCTTGTTTACAATATAATCCAAATTATCCCGTCATAAAAATGCCCTGTGAAGCCCCTAGTGACTCGTCGAAACCCTCTCCTGTCTCATCTCAGCTAGCAACTCAACCGTGTGATCAGTGTGGTGCATGGCTTGAAAGGTATTACATTGATGTGCCAATGCTCCAATCCAGAATTCACGATCTAGAAGACCAAGTTGCAAAGCTCACCAGTCAAAAGGCAAAGATGCCATCCACGAATAAGAAGCAACGAACGACTGGTTCGATTTTGTTCAAAAACGTGGAGTCTGCTACAGCGTTTGTAAACTCAAAGCTGGCATAGTCTGGACAGTCATACTAGTATGATTATCACTTGTTTATATGATGAACTCACAGCTCTGTGTATAGCATCAATTTGAAATTGTTTAATGAGCATGCATTATTGTATATAAGTTTGTTTTGATTAATCAAATTCCCGAATTAGCTTTGATTGGATTTGGTTTTGGTTTGATCGATCATACGATAGATTTGGTTGTTTTAATTTAGTTTCAATCGAATACTCTGTCTAAACACAGGTTGTTTCCATTATTTAAATTTCAAACACAGTCAATATCAAATTCGAATTGGTGATGTTCTAGATGATACGGTTGGCAATTACAGTTAATGGTTGTGATTTTATATCTTATGAACAATTTGAATACCATCCCATTAAGATATAACCAATTTGCGAATAGATGTAAATCATAACTGTTGTATCCAACTCTTCGATTCACATGATATGGTTTGACCGTGTTCTCAGCTCGGTTTATATTGCAACAAATATATTGTTTAATTTTGAGTTGTTAAACGTAAATGATCATGCCCAGGATTACGATGTGTTTCTATTTTTGGCTCAATCACAATTCGATTTGATTATGGTTATCAATGCTGTTGATGGCTATGATTATTATGTGATTCTGTCTGATTGGTTATGTGAAGGCTCAACGATTCAAATCTATGGTGAAGTTTGATACTGTTTTGAATGTTTGACAACAATCATAACAACCTTTCCTTATTGGCATTTGATCAAATCTTTTACAGCAATGACAAATCAATTTCCATTACATCCAATTATGATTATACCAATTATGATTGTGTTCAATTACATCGTATCTTTTACGATTCATTTCACTTCTTTATTTCATTTGATACAAAACAAGCCTATCAAGATTTGACTATGTTTTATGGTAACTGAAAACAGAGTATTCCTTACTCTGTTTCGATTGCATTCACTTTGATATTGTTTAATTCAAATGGTAATTTCAATTGAATTATTAGTAATTCATTTTGATGATTAACTAAAAAGAAAATTAAATTGGA
>ML782034.1:636622-676902 GCA_009831015.1 Picea engelmannii
TTTATCTTCTTCATAAATTGAATTGTTATCTATAAGTTGTTGCATAACAGGTTTCCCTTATTGCAGGAATTTATAATCATAAGATTGTTATGATTTTCTTTTATGTCTTGTTTGTCCTGTAAACCACTTCAAGAAGCAGCACAGCCAATCATTTACAAAAATCTCACGGATTAACCGGTGTGAATTTCTTCCTCCGACCAGCGTAGAAGTCATCATACATAGGGCAGACTTGAAGCGTTTCCAGGTCAATTAGTTTGTTGTTTACTGTTTTCATTAAGTAGTTTAATTTAGATATAATTAGATTTATATTAGATTGTTTAATTTTAGTAATGTTTAGTTCCTTTCATAAAATATAAAAATCAAAAAAGAGATTCCTAGCTGTCTTAGGGCAGAAAATACATGAGTTTTGCAGGTTTTAATCAAATCTATAGGCTGTTTATAATGTACATTTGTGAATAAGTAATATTGCATCTGATAATTAGATAGTTGATTTGAGTTATTAGTAGTTTGTAGATAGAATAGTTAGAATAGTTTATATTTAGTATATTAGTCCATTATCTTTGTTTTATTAGTTTCTAGTTTCCTTTATTTTAGTTAGTTTCTTGTATTTAGTCATAGTTTAGTTTGTTTTATTTACTTTAGTTAGATTACTTAGCTCAGATCATTTCTCTCTTTGGTTTTCATAGAATACCTTAGAGTGGCCAACGGAGCCATTAAACTCGTCAGGGTGGTCCATTCCAAATGGCTTGGGTTATTTAGACAACCTCGGACCGGTTCCACTCTCCCAGTTGACGGGCGATCATTTTTGCCCGTCAACAAATGGCTCTAGAAGGAGGGCCTGAACTTAATTAATGGCACGAGGCAGTCGCAAGACTCCTCCCCCACCTAATTTCACCCCTATAGTGACTAGAAGCCGTTCACAAGATAATATCCCCCCTCAAACAACAACTACTTCAACCAAAGATCCGCAAATCACAATTGAGCCAGCAACCCCTAATCCTATAGGTGGTGATTTCCAAGAGATCGTTCGTCAATCTCTTATCAAAACACATAGTGCCTTAGCTAGTCTTAGGCAACCAAACCACCCGTGGGTTCAACCTTTAGAGTTCTCTGATATTAGAGAACAGTTAGGTGAGATAGACCTCACTGTGAATCCTACAGATCCAAACACAAATCCTACTGCAGGAGGATCTGGGATACCTCCTCCACCACCTCCCTCATCTCCTTCCTCTTCTAGAGGATATTCCTCTTCTGATGAGGGAAAACCACCTTCTCAGCCTTCCACACCCAATTCCCCAATGGAAAATCAGAACAATCCCACTAGACCCTGGTTGGACCAGGATGCTGTAGATGTACCTGGAGCCCAACACCCTTTACCTAAGCACCCGGAGAAATGGCTTCCCAAGTTTGATCCTGATTCAAAACAGATAGCTGAAGATCATATCAAAAAATTTATGTTAGCCATCAGACTCTATAATGTTGAACACGAAGATGTCGTCTGTAGGTTGTTCCCTTACACCTTTGAGGGTAATGCGTCCACTTGGTACTTCGCCCAACAGCCTCATACCATAGTGTCTTGGGAAAAGTTTGAGTCATGTTTTTTGGAAAAATTCAGAGATGGCAAACCTCCGGAAGTTTTAGTCATGGATCTTTAAATCTTAAAAATGAACTCGAAAGAAAAAGTTAAAGATTTTAATCAAATATTTTTAACACTTAAGAATAGAATCCCTGCAGACTCTATGCCTGCTGAGTCTCTTGTAATAGATTACTATACTAAAGCTCTACATCAAAGTATAGCTATTTGGGTAAAAAGATCTAAAAAGGATACGTTGTTAGAATCCTTTGAAGAGGCTACTCAGATTGAAAAAGACATACTCAGCCTTAAGGACTCTTCTAGCAACGAAACTGAAATTGTTACTTCTTCCAAAAAGAAGATTGAAATTCTTCCCAGACCTACACAAAACAAGACACAACCCGAAAACTCTGATTTGGAAAATTTAACCAAAGTTGTACAAAAGTTGTCTAATCAAGTCATAGACTTAGAAAGGTCAACTGAAGAAGCCTCTTTGAGTAAAGGACCCTACAAACCTCCTTTCCCAAAGCCTTTTCAAACTAACCAGCCTAATCCAAATCCTGAAGGCCTGAACCTAGAAAGTTTGCAATGTGCTCTCCAGACAATTCTAGGAGCCCAGGATGACTTGATCCCTCCTAATATTCCTCAAGAGGAATTTGAACAGGAAACCATTCAAGAAGAAGAGTCTTCTCCAAACATATTTGGACACCTCTCGGATAGCATATTCCAAGCCAACTTCGAGACTGTTCACCCTTACAACACTAGGAGTAAGACAGCTAACAAACCTCCTGTCAAGAACACTATAACTTTACCTCCAAAGCCATCTAAATCAGCAGAAATTAAACAGAGTAATGTCAGTCCTAAATTAGATTATGATGTTGTTGAAGATCTTAAGAAATTAAGGGCTAACATTTCCATTTATGAGTTGTTGAAGTTTCCATTTTTTTTAAAAAAGATGTTGCAAAATATTTCATACAATGGCAAGAATGGTGATTCAAACAACAATAAGGTTGTGCAAAGCAAAGTACCGCAGAAGACTTCCACAAAAAATAATCCTGATACTCAAGATAAAGAAGCCTTCCTGTAAATCCTGTAAATAATGTAAATAGCAATGTAAATAACAATGTAAATAGTGTAAATAATTCAGATAAAGTAGTCCTAGAAAATGTGAGTAAGAAACCACAAGCTACAACTTTAAGTACTCGTAAGAATGTACCTCCTTTTCTTTTAACTTTCGAAATCTTCAACAGAAATGTGCATAATTGTATGGTTGACTCAGGAGCATCATCCAATGTGATGCCTTGGTTAGTCTGCCAAAAGATTAATGTTGAAGTGGAACCATCTTCTTTGAAAATCATACAACTTGATCGATCAGATGTTAAAATGATAGGCGAACTAAAAAATGTATTGATTAGATTATCGTCTAACCCAAAGGTTCATCAGATTATTGATATAATTGTGGTAGATATTCCAGAAGTGTATGGTATGTTTTTGAGCAGGGACTGGTCAGAGAAGCTACAAGGTTACTTTGCAACAGATTGGTATCACTTATGGCTTCCAGAAAATGGTAAGCCTAACAAGATCAGGGTGAATCGTGAGCGTTATCTCAAGTTCACGGTCACAGACTTGAACGATCCTAATGAACCGTACACACCTCATGTTAATGCACCTGAAGTCAAAGGAATGGACACCTACTTCATAAATTTCATGGCTAAAATTTCACCTATCAACGATCCACAGCATCAAGCCGAGATCCTAGCATGTACGAAACCAACAACTTCTATCCTACAGTCCTGTGAGCCCGATGTAAATTAAATTTGGTCTTTATATTTCAATGGTTCCAAGTCTAAAGAAGGAGTTGGTGTAGGCTGCATCATTATCGATTCGGCAGGTAACAAGACGTTATTGGCTTGTAGATTAGAGTTTGAATGTACTAACAATATTGCAGAATATGAGGCTTTATTACAAGGTCTCAGAAAAGCCTTGGACATGAACATTCAAAATCTGATTGTATTCGGCGACTCTGAAATAGTGGTTAGACAGGTGAGAAATTCTATACACTGTCTTTCCCCTCATCTCAAGTCTTACCAGACTGAGGTATGGAGTTTAATGAACAAATTTTCTGCTTTTAATATAAATTCCATTCCTAGATCAAATAATGTTGAAGCAAATCTACTAGCTAATGTTGCCTCTAAACTTCTTCCCGCAGAAGGCTTGTCCCCAAACGCATTCTCCGTGGAGCTGTTGTTTTGACCATCTATTCCTGACAATATCACGAACTAGAGAGTATTTGATGATGATCAACAAATCATTAACTTTTTGCACATGGAAGAAACCTTTCAAGGCACTGTGATAGATGAACAAACGCATGACGACAATTTGCACGACTTTACGGTAATACCTAATCCGAAATCTCCTGAAGCTCTATCGGACACGGTAAATCTCATACCCAAATCTGTTGTTAGACTAGAAAAGTTTTATGATTTTGAAGATAAATTTAAAAAGACGGTCAATTGTAAAACCAACAGTTCTTCATTGTCTTATGAAAAAGTCAATTTAGGGACTGATGAAAATCCTCAGTGTATCAATTTAGGCTTGGGATGTTCTAGATAAGAAAAATCTTCTTTTGTTAAATTGTTTAAAGAATTCAAAGATGTCTTTGCATGGACTTACGATGATCTTAAGATGTTTTATCCTAATATTATACAGCATGTCATCCCAATGAAACCCCAAACCTTACCCTTCCAACAGAAACTGAGGAAAATGCATCCTAAATTAGAACCGACCATACAAAAAGAATTGAATAAACTACTCAATGCTAAAATAATTTTTTCTGTTAGAAATACTCAATTGGTATCCAACCTCGTCCCAGTGCGGAAGAAAAACAGGGAAATTCGACTTTGCGTCGATTTCCGAAACCTCAACAAAGCGTGTGATAAAGATAATTATCATGTCCCTCCTATGGAATAGATTCTTCAACAAGTTTCTAGTTCCGAGAGGCTATCCTTACTAGATGGTTTTTCTTGATACAACCAAGTCTTGATGTCTCCGTCAGATCAATTAAAAACTACCTTTCGTACCCCATGGGGCACTTATGCTTATCGCAAAATGCCCTTTGGATTGATTAATGTCGATGCTACCTTTCAGAGAGCAATGGACATTTATTTTATAGGTTTAATCAATCACTCCGTAGTAGTCTACTTAGATGATGTAACCGTTTATTCGAAAAACAAAAACGATCATCTAACTCACTTACGAGCTGTTCTACTACAATGTCGTAAATACGGCATCTCCTTGAACCCCAAGAATTCCATATTCGTAGTAGAACAGGGAAAACTACTAGGATTCATTGTGTCTAGTGATGGAATGATTATAGACCCCGAGAGGACACAAGTCATCGCTAAACTTCCCCCACCTTCCTCCAAAAAATCCATGCAGTCTTTCCTAGGCCAGATTAATTTAGTGAGAAGATTTGTCCCCAGTTTCTCCAAAATGGTCAGGCCTCTCCAGAACCTGATTAAGAAGGACACCCAATATCACTGGGGACCTACTGAAAACCAAGCTTTCAACGATATAAATAAGGCCATAATAGACGCTCCATCTCTCATGAGCCTTGATTTCTCTCAAGACTTTACACTCTATACTTTTTCCTTTGATCGTTCCTATGCCGTGGTCCTAACTCAGAAGAATTTCGAAAACAATGAAGTACCCATCGCCTTTATGAGCTATGCTTTCAAAGGTGCTGAACTTAACTACCCAACGGTTGATCGGCAAGCCTACACTGTCTTCAAGGCAGTTAATCATTTCTGGTCATATCTTCTGAAGTCAAGAACGAAGGTCATTGTCCCCTACCCTGTCGTTAGGAACTTGTTAGTGCAAAAGGAGTTAGGAGAGAAAAGAGCCAACTGGGTCACCTCCTTGCAGGAGTATGAATTAGAGATCACCCCAACATAGATCGTGAGAGGCCAAGGGTTGTGTAAGTTGGTTGTTGATTCAGAAACCAAACAATAAGAAGATAGTGATACGTTAGACCTAGAACAACATGATCAGAATTTGATTTGTTGTGCACAAAACCTCGTGAGTCCTTGGTACGACGATATTATATTTTGTCTTGAACATGGATCAGTACCTCGTCACCTTGACCCTGCCAAGAGAAGAGCTTTGAGACTAAAGTCCGCCTCCTTTCATCTAGTTAACGGTATACTGTTTCATCAAAATTTTGATGGCGTACTGATGTGTTGTCTTGAAAAGGATGAAGCAGAAAGAGTCTTGCTTGAGTTGCATGTAGGAGAAGCTGGTGGTCACTTCGATGGCGATACCACTACTTATAAGGTTTTGAGAACCGGTTATTACTGGCCAACTCTTTTTAGAGACGCCCATGCCTTGTGCCGTAAATGTATCATTTGTCAAAAAGCATCAGGGCGATTACAAAAACCAGCCTTCCCTTTGCAACCCGTCACAGTCCATTCTCTTTTCCAGCAATGGGGCCTTGATATCATTGGTCCTATTTACCCTCCATCCTCACAATAGCACAAGTATATCGTGATAGCCACTGATTACTTTACTCGATGGTCTGAAGCCTCCACGCTAAGAACTGTTAACACAAGTCAGGTGATCGCTTTTCTAAACTCAAATATCATCACTCGTTTTGGCATCCCTGATTGTTTAGTCTTTGATAACGCTTCATACTTTTATTCTCTTGAAATGAGTGACTTCGCCTTAGAGAAAGGAATAAATCTTAAGTATTCTTCTATTTACTACCCCCAGGGTAATGGCTTAGCAGAATCAACCAACAAGAACTTGATCAAAATTATCAAGAGAACTGTGGCTGAAAATCATAAGAACTGGCACAACGCACTGCTGCATGCACTGTGGGCTGATAGGGTAACATCCAAAGATGTTATAGGTAACTCCCTCTTTTTTCTTGTTTATGGCAGAGAAGCCATTCTGCCACCTCACATTCTTCTTCCTTCACTCCAATTGTCACAAAAAGTTCAAGAAGAAGATTGTCCCCCTTTAGAAAACCGTATTAACACTTTGATGAAGTTAGAAGAAGTGAGAACCCAAGCTATGAGTAAGTTAGACCAACATCAACAACTGATTAAAAGTTGGTTCGATTCTAATTCTGCTTCTAATAGGAATCTTGAAGTAGGCGATCTCGTCTTAAAGTGGGACAAACCACACGAAGGAAAGGGCGAACATACTAAGTTTCAAAATTTGTGGCTTGGGCCATTTCTGATTGCTGAAAAGTTGGGTCCTAGTTCCTTTCGATTGCAGAATCTTGAAGGGCAGCTTGACACCTACACGGTGAATGGCCAAGCCCTGAAAAGATACTTTGCTTGATTTCTACCCTTGTACATTATGTAAATATTTCTTTTGTTTGTATTCTTTTCATTTGTTTCTTGTTTTGATTTTGATTTGATTGAATCAGTTTTGTGTGTTTTATGAAACGTATGCATGCCTATGTATTGAAAAATTCAGATTCAGACCATGGGAAAATCTCTTCGCTAAAATAACTCCTGAAAAGTTGTACGAACATCGGTGATACATATTTCTGAAATTGATATTTATGTTTGAAAATTTTGTTGTTTGAAAGAAGTTTTCTAATTTCAATCTCTGAGTGAAGTTTGTCATGATTATCTTAATCTTTTTACGCTATCCCTTTTCTGTAAAGGAATGAATTAAAAGGATGTCTCCCTGTCATAGTAAGTTGTTTTAGAAATAAGACATTTCTGGAGCTGGATAAAGGACGATGTTTAAAAAAATATTCTGATGAGGTCTGAAAAATATGTTAAAATATCAAGATTTTTCAGCGTCACCCCGCTCAGCTGCACTCAAAAGAAAAACAACATAAAAATATTAATATGAGCTATGGGAAGTGTTTGTAAACCCGCCGAGATACTGAATAGGTCTGCTGGTAGTGGGTAAATGCAAGCATGGCGCCAAGACAACTTTGTCGGGGTACTGAACAGGCCTGCTGGCAGTGAAGCAATGTCGGATAAACAAAAAAAAATAAAAAATTATGAGAAACCTCTTAAAAAGTCCTTTACTCTAATCTAGAACTTCTTGACAGGATACGGACGTCCGAGTGGGTTAAATGGAAACCCTGTCGAGGCTATGGACGCCTGCTGGCAGCAGTGGCCATGCCAACAGTATTGAAGGTTTTATCATTAATATCATGACTTGCTGATCTTGGGACTGTTATTAGTTTACATATTTTAAAACACTGATGGGAAAGATGGAAAATAATGATGTTTGTATGATTTTTTGGTTGTTGTTTCTGAGTTGAATTTTTCTTTGCTGTCTTAATCTGAATTTGTTTCTTTCAATAGAGATAACTGCTTCTCCCAGTGTGTCGCCATTGTTGGTAGCCAATTCAATTTTTTCAATTTCCCTAAAAGCTGCCTACACCTATGTCTCTTGAACTTCAAATTACTGTCGCATTTTGCAAAGAGACGATATTTTCATTCTATGCGATGTTTGCAATTTCGTTTCAAATTAGTTTTCACGACTGAAAGCGTGAAAAATCCTCCATTGTTATTTTAACTGTCGTGGTCTACTCATTGATGTTCTGAAAGGAACTTACCTTTGGTTGATTATATGGCTGAGGACATTTTTCAAACTGTGACATTCTTGCTTTGATTGCGCAACTTGGCTTTTATTTGATTGATGAGGTATTGAACATGAGAATTTATGAGTTATACTTGATTTCATAAGAGCAATGGTTGATTTTGWTTTAATACTTGCTATAATAAGCTCTTGTCTTAGTGACTTTGAGAAATCTCTTGTCAACTTTGATTATACAACAAGGTGCATGAGTAACACATAAGTTGAATTTTACATGTTGAATGTCAATGTTTGATTATATACTTGGCTCGTTGATGAAACATTTGGACTTACTCTGGTTTGAATTATACTATGACGCATTGATATATGGTTTTGATTGATTAGTGGCATGTATTAACTTTGGTTTGATTCTATATCGAATGTTCATGGTTTCAAACCATACAATGGTGCCTTGGTATCACTGTCCACCGTTTGAATTCTCGTGTTAGCCGATTAATGTGGTTTGAGTGGTTTCATGATTGATTAAACAACACTGTACTGAGCCTTTAATGTTCTGCATGGCGGTGAACTAACCCACCACCTTCGCATGCACCTATTGGTTTTCCACCTCTTTGAGCGATTGCAGTTGTTAGCCGTATTGATTATTCTCCTACGTGTTTGATCCAAACCCTACTATGATGCCCGCGCCATGGCTCCAGTCGTAAGGACTGAACCCAATGGCTGCCAAGCCCTATTAATGTTTGATGGTGCATATAGTGACCTGGAGGAATTCGGATGGCTCCATTTCATCCAAAAATTTGATGGTTATAACACTGGTGTGGCTCGGCAATTTGCGTTGACATTCGATGGCTGCCGAACCAAAGTTGGGGATGTGCATTTGGAAATCAATGAACAGTTCCTTAGTCTAGCCACCGGCCTGCCTGCTGTCAGACAGAGATGGTCAAAGAACTATAAAGTAGAGGATGTCCCATGGACATTACTCTTTCAGTCACGAAGAGTGAGCTCTTGTGACAAGGGTCCACCTGCAAATATGCTAAAGCAAAGATGGCACGACCTGCTGATGATAACTAAACAATTCGTCACTTGCGAGGGAAAGTATGGTTTCGTTTTCATGTATCACCTTCGACTTCTTATGATTTTCATGGGTTTTGAACTAAACATGCCTCACTACCTGCATAGGAGTTTGTTTAAAATGGCCAAAAGGTATAAGCGCAATTAGGATGATACCAACCTCTTCCATTTTGGGTTAATTAAAATGCTTATGGTTTATGAGTTGGGGTTATGTCCTGAATGTTGGGAGAATTTCCTTAAATGTAATGGTTTTGATGAGTCAATCCCACCACAGGTTGACAAACCTGTGGTGAGAGAAAGAAAACCTATCCCCCCTGTGCCTTACAGCGCTCTCCTACCCAAACCCCTACCCGAGCCATCTATTGAACTACCCAATTCTGTGGCCACAGAGGTGGAAAAGGTTAAACCTGTGGCTAAAAATCCCAAGACCCAACCTAATGCCAATTATAAAGGTAAGAAGAACGCCCAGTTAATCTCTCGCATGGAAAGAAACAAACCAAAGGCACCGGTCAACCCTGACCCTATTGTGCTCAGTTAGGGATCTGACTCGGAGATTGAGCGCTTCCTAGCAAGTGAGTATCCCTTTTCCGAAGGTCTGTGTGATAAACCAGCCTATGATTTTGTGAAGAACCTACCTCCTTGTTTACAAGATAATCTGAATTATCCCGGCATAAAAATGCCCTGTGAATCCCCTAGTGACTCGTCGAAACCCTTTCCTGTCTCATCTCAGCTAGCAACTCAACCGTTTGATCAGTGTGGTGCATGGCTTGAAAGGTATTACATTGATGTGCCAATGCTCCAATCCAGAATTCACGATCTAGAAGACCAAGTTGCAAAGCTCACCAGTCAAAAGGCAAAGATGCCATGCATGGATAAGAAGCAACAAACGACTAGTTCGATTTTGTTCAAAAACGTGGAGTCTGCTACAGCGGTTGTAAAATCAAAGATGGCATAGTCTGGACAGTCATACTGGTATGATTATCACTTGTTTGTATGATGAAATCATAGCTCTGTGTATAGAATCAATTTGAAATTGTTTAATGAGCATGCATTATTGTATATAAGTTTGTTTTGATTAATCAAATTCTCGAATTAGCTTTGATTGGATTTGGTTTTGGTTTGATCGATCATACGATATATTTGGTTGTTTTAGTTTAGTTTCAATCGAATACTCTGTCTAAACACAGGTAGTTTCCATTATTTAAATTTCAAACACAGTCAATATCAAATTCGAATTGGTGATGTTCTAGATGATACGGTGGGCAATTACAGTTAATGGTTGTGATTTTATATCTTATGAACAATTAGAATACCATCCCATTAAGATATAACCAATTTGCGAATAGATGTAAATCATAACTGTTGTATCCAACTCTTCGATTCACATGATATGGTTTGACCGTGTTCTCAGCTCGGTTTATATTGCAACAAATATATTGTTTAATTTTGAGTTGTTAAACGTAAATGATCATGCCCAGGATTACGATGTGTTTCTATTTTTGGCTCAATCACAATTCGATTTGATCATGGTTATCAATGTTGTTGATGGCTACGATTATGATGTGATTCTGTCTGATTGGTTATGTGAAGGCTCAACGATTCAAATCTATGGTGAAGTTTGATACTGTTTTGAATGTTTGGCAACAATCGTAACGGCCTTTCCTTATTGGCATTTGATCAAATCTTTTACAGCAATGACAAATCAATTTCCATTACATCCAATTATGATTATACCAATTATGATTGTGTTCAATTACATCGTATATTTTACGATTCATTTCACTGCTTGATTTCATTTGATACAAAACAAGCCTGTCAAGATTTGACCATGTTTTATGGTAACTGAAAACAGAGTATTCCTTACTCTATTTCGATTGCATTCACTTTGATAATGTTTAATTCAAATGGTAATTTCAATTGAATTATTAGTAATTCGTTTTGATGATTAACTAAAAAGAAAATTAAATTGGATTTGATTWCTTTTAAGATTTTATTTGATTKCTATCTRATCMYRTGTGCTATTATTAGACTAGCTACAKAATCABATGATTCTGTAGCTAAGTYTRTAGGATCATTTTTTTTTTTTTAGTATTTTGTTACTGAAATATCCTTCTAATTTGATATTTSTGTCCTATTKTAGGTAAATTCRAATTGCAATTGAGTTTATGGGCAGTTGGAGGATATCTCAAGGATTTCACTTGCATTTTAGTTGCTTAGTTTAGGAGATTTTGGGATTTTTTCCAAATTATGTAAAACTATTTGATATTATCCACAAGGAAGTTTTACCTTGTGAAGAGACCTATATATACTTATGATTTTTGTAATAATCACATCCTCATTCGTGGGAGAACAAGGATATGGAATTCTAATGCAAACTGTAGCAGAATTGATGTTTTGTCACAGCTTTAGCTTTTCAATATATCAACATTTTGTTTCATGTTTTGTATATCATTTTGTCTATGATTTATGACTACTTTAGCTATCTAAATAAAATGCAAATGATATAATTTTTTATCACTGTTATCCATACTTTGTCTCTTCCAAATAGATAAAAGACATAACAATTGTTAGTTTAGTTTGTGAATGACAGGTTTATCTTCTTCATAAATTGAATTGTTATCTATAAGTTGTTGCATAACAGGTTTCCCTTATTGCAAGAATTTATAATCATAATATTGTTATGATTTTCTTTTATGTCTTGTTTGTCCTGTAAACCACTTCAAGAAGTAGCACAGCCAATCGTTTACGAAAATCTCACGGATTAACCGATGTGAATTTCTTCCTCCGACCAGCTTAGAAGTCATCATACACAGGGCAGACTTGGAGCGTTTCCAGGTCAATTAGTTTGTTGTTTATTGTTTTCATTAAGTAGTTTAATTTAGATATAATTAGATTTATATTAGATTGTTTAATTTCAGTAAAATATATTAGATTGTTTAATTTCAGTAATGTTTAGTTCCTTTCATAAAATATAAAAATCAAAAAAGAGATTCCTGGTTGTCTTAGGGTAGAAAATACATGAGTTTTGCAGGTTTTAATCAAATCTGTAGGTTGTTTATAATGTACATTTGTGAATAAGTAATATTTCATCTGATAATTAGATAGTTGATTTGAGTTATTAGTAGTTTGTAGATAGAATAGTTAGAATAGTTTATATTTAGTATATTAGTCCATTATCTTTGTTTTATTAGTTTCTAGTTTCCTTTATTTTAGTTAGTTTCTTGTATTTAGTCATAGTTTAGTTTGTTTTATTTACTTTAGTTAGATTACTTAGCTCAGATCATTTCTCTCTTTGGTTTTCATAGAAGACCTTACAGCAGCCAACGGATCCGTTAAACTCATCAGGGTGGTCCATTCCAAACGGCTTGGGTTATTTAGACAACCCCGGACCAGTTCCACTCTCCCAGTTAATGGACAGTCATTTTCGCCCATCAACAAAAAGTTCTACCACCCGATAACAATTTTGAATGGCTTCCACTTTTGTAAAAATATCTTGTTGGGATGATTCTAGCTTCTCATGTACTTCCAGTGCGTGAGCTTGGAAAAATTCCATATCTATTGTTGTACCTTGAACCAATTCTTTCTTGGCTTGTAGTTGCTTGACTAATTCTTCATGTTGAGTGACCCACCCTCTGTTAGCCTATGAGTTTTGATGAAGCTCATCGACATTATATTTCTGTTGTTGGATCTGATGTCTGACATCAGCTATGAATTTTTCAAACTCTTTGTTCATCTTATTTCGTACATCCCTTTCCATGGTCATCATCTGGTCTTCCAACTACCTTTCCAAAAAAAAAATTTGTTTCAGCTGATCCGCTAGATTTTCTATTGAACACTGATTAGACGTTGCAAAGGAACCTAATGAGCCTGCCATTTCCCTAGCAAATTATGTATAATCTATACCATGTCCATCATACACCATTCCTTTCCTTTTGAATTTTGTACCATATTTTTTATGTGTTTCTCTTGTAACTATGGTCGTTCTTTTCTTACTGAAAAATAAGTCTAAAGGAGGCATTTCTTCAGCTGAAATCGGAGTAAGGTCCTCTATAAACATTACTTTGGAATTGGGATTTCCTTGAATTGATTGTAAAGGTGTTAATGACATAAAGGGGCTACCTATCTCTGTGGATGGATGTTTCTTTGCTATGTTGGTAGCCGATTTATCTGGTGTAGACAACGATGTATCCTGTCCCTTTTTTTGAAAAGCTTCAAGATGAGATTTTGTTTGAGTGCCTGGTGGGTTTGGTAATGAAGCCTCCACTCCCTGCATTGAGACTTCGGTATTCTTCATATTTTCCTCAGTACTCTTTTGGTCAGAACTTCCTGCCTCTAAGCCCTGAGGCATAGCTTCCTATGTAGATGAATGTGCTATTGGCTCCCCCTATAATACATTTGGAAAAATATTATTTCTATGCTTCTGAAAATTGTAGAAACTAGATAATTGATCGAGAGACTGAGTTTAGACTATGATCCATACTTCCTCATATGACCTGAATCCCTTGACTACTTCATCCTGAGGGGAAATATCATGCACATACATCCTTAAATTGTATTGATCTAGATGATCTTCCACAATATTATGGGTATCGTGGCATTTAAACTCAATATCAACTAACTTGATGTCTTCTAGAGCCGCATCCTATACTTTCGAATGACTGAAATATTGCAACGAAAACATACCTACCCGAAGAGGGAAGTTTGGCCATACCTTTTTCTGGGCCACTTTCAATTCTTTACTAATGCCCCATGTCATGTTCTAATAATCCACCTCTTGGCATACCAGTCGATCTGGTAAAAATTTTTGGAGAACATGGGGGGGAAACGAGCACCCAAAAACCATGATATAGGAAAAGTTTTCCTCAATATACCAGTCTGATACTTTTCCCAAGTAGCCATGATTATGTCTGAAATTATGGGAGGTGGGAAACTGTATAGGGAGATATGAATTGGAACCACTACATAATGGCATATTTCATAGAATAAATGTCTAGCTTTGTCCTCCCACAACCTGGAGTGATAGAAATGGATAGGCTCAGTGTTGGTTGGGTTCCAACTCTAGCTCATCAAAGGGAAAGGAGTGATAAAAAAAATGGCATCCATGATGTATACCGACATATAAAGGAGAAGGTTTCCCTTTGGAATTTTCCAATTGGTACCCTATGATTTCTTTGGCCAGGTTGTCTGATAACATATTGGCCCAGTTGAAAGAATAGCCCTCTGCCACTTCATGCATAATTGGTACCCATGCCAGTAGGAAATGAGAGGAGTCCATTTTCCCAAATATCCTACATAACATCATAGCCACATAAATCATATGGGCGTCTAACGATGTTGTGGCATATATCCCATGAGTGTCAGCTCTGAATTTCTCAAGATGCCCCCACCATTTCTTGATTAAATCAATGTAGTTTTTCCCATACTGTGTGCACTTCTGTTGGAAAAAATCCATTATTAATTCAACATTGTAACTGTATTTAAAAATGAGGGATAATTTATAAATTACTTTAATATGCTCTGGTCGAAAAGACCCAACAACAACCTTTTGTGAATTGCAAATGCTCCTGGTTGAAATGTCGATGTTCTCCAGATCCCAACCTATCATGTTGTTATACGGCATGAGCCTCATCCACACAGCTATCTTTTGTATCTCTGACTCGGCTATATCCCTGAGTTTAGTCGCATGGGTTTCAGTTACTTCGTCACCCGAATCCTCTAGGAAATTTATCAGCTCGTGTTGTAGAATATCGAACACCTCTGTCCAGAATTTCACGGTATTTATGGCTCTTAGTTAGGTGTCTGAGAGAAAATTTATGTTCGGATCTACGCTCTCACTAGATTCTTTATCCATTTTCCGTGGTGCTGTAATATTAATGAAATCAGAACTATGTTACCTGTTACAGGAGAATGTGTGAGCTTATTCAGCTGGATTAAAACTTGTTATTCTACGAGAATGAAAATAAAATTCAAAATCCAATATTCTTATTCACCTTAAGCGTATTGATTTATGAATACTTTTACTAATGAAAAAATCATCTACCTTAACGAAGAAATCTAGGCAGCGATCTGCAATCTATATTGAAATCATTGCCATTTATTCATGATTAATGCCATAAATATTGGTGGTTCGTGATCGGGAACTTGGATGAAACAGGTTTGAAAATTCTCGAATCGCAAACTCGTGAGAAATTAATTATGAGATAATATTGTTTAATATATTAATTGATCATGTTTAACGTTAAACGTTTTTAGGTATTCGGGCTTCGAGATTTTAATGAGTAGCTCGAGATAGAATCCTTGAAACCGGAAACTATGAAATGATTAATTATCGGATAATTGTTTTTAGTTTTAATTAACCCCTTTTAAGTTTGAAATGTTTCAGAAGTTCGGACTTCGGATATTTCAAGATGTGAGGGATGATAAACGTCCTAACTTACAAAGTACGAACTTATTAACCATCTTTAATTGAGATTAACTTAATTAATTAAGATTTGATATTTCAAGATTTTACCGCTTCGTGGATTTGAAAGTTAGTTCCTTGTTATATTCCCGAAAGGCTAATACCCGTAGTGATGTGTCAAAGATGATGTCATTTTAAATGACATGTCGAAGCTAGGGGTGTCGAGTGTTAATTAGAATAATGTGAATCTTTAGATGAAAATATTGGATAAAGGTGCCACGTGTTGACTCAGGGAAGATTTAAAATGTACATGTGTATCATGACTCATGTCTTTCAAAAATTGGTGAAAAAGTGATAATGGATGTATTTGGGTTTCGGGCTTTTTAAAGTTATGACTTGTTGAAATGTCTTAAGTGCGAAGCTCCTAAGTGGCCTCCAGTGACTTAGCTCTTTAACCATTTGGAAGCTCCACAAATCCGAAGATATTTAGGATCATTCGTTTAGATGGAAGACTTCATCAACGACATATATCATGCAAGTCTTATTCTTATTTAACCAAAAATGAAATTTATTTAAATTCCAAAAGTTTAGAAATATATATGTTTCAACATAGGCTCCATATGGGGATCGTGTCTCCCTACGAGGCGTGGAAGAACAATAGACCAATTTCCTTCATTAGGTAAATGGAGTCATTGTTGTGCTCCTTGGGAACAACTTTGGGAAAATTATACAGAGAAAAATCAGAATTCAACAGTGTCTCAGAAAACTTTCAAAACACAATCAATTACTGATCTCAAGTTAGGCTATTAATAAGTTTCCTTTTTCTGAAACTAATTCTAGATTTTCTTAAGATAATAAAAAAAAGTTTAAATAAACTAACCGACCTCATTTTATTTTGTTCACTTCAAGGAAAATTAATTTTAATGATTTATTCAGGGAATCCCTGGTCGATATAGGATGCAAATATTATCGGAAAGAGAACTAGCTACCAAAGTATGTTTATAGATGTACGACAACCTTACAGATATCATAGATATTTCTTCACTTCCAATGAGCCTGTTCAGTACCCTAGTGAAGTTATCTACATCTCCCATTAAATTTCCTTTCACCACTTCAAATAGCACTTTTGCATTTTATTTGAGATGAGGGCAATCATTTTATGAATTTCCTTTCATCATCTCTTTTCGACAAAATTGGGGCAATCAATTTTATGAATTTCCTTTCACCATTTGTCTTAGACTAGATGGGGGCAATCAATTTATGAATTTCCTTTCACCATCTATCTTATATGTTTTATATATTTTTGAAGTGGGGGAAATCAACTTGTATGTGTCATACAGGGATGATATTTTCTTAAGAATTGATAATGAAGGCCTGTCAACAATTTTTTATTGTACTCTGAGCTAGATCTCTCTCGATCTTCAATACATCTTTTCCTATAGGGAATATTTTATTGGGGACTTTTATTTTCCAGGCATTTTCCTTGAGCAGTTTTATCAGTAAAAATATGATAGAAGATATAAAGTTATCATGATTAGCCTAGACATACTTTCTTTAAGTTGGAATCAGAAGAACATAAATATTTTCGCTTAGTCTTGTTTTAAAGATATGTTTTTAAGTTTTCAAAATCAGGGAGAAATCTTTTCTTTCTATGAATATTTAAGGACAGGTTGTGAAAATCAAAATAGAGTAAAATATCAGAGATAGGAAAAGTGAAATAGAATGAGGGATGAGAAGGTTTGGCATAAAATAATCTCACTTCCACACAATCTGCTTTTCGATTACCAACTTCTCTTCTTTCTATTTTTATCTCATTTTATTTTTATTTGGAGGTTTTCAGATCTATACTTTTCTTATCTTTGATCAGGTGATCATTTTTACATGAGTAGAATTATGCTAAGATTCGATGACATTTATTTTAGCATTTTAGATTGAAAAATAAGCATAGAAGTTCATACCTTGGATTTAATTTATATTTGCAACCTAACCAATTATTAATTCATCACCTGTTTGAGAGAAAAAAACTTATTCTAAAAACTGAGCATTGAATTCCGATATCTCCTTATTCCTCATCTGATGATAAATGTCCTGCAAAAATAAATAATCAGAGAATTTCGCAAAATAGAAATGATATACAGTATAGACTTTTTATTTTTTTCTTTTCGGAGTATTAAATAAAACTAGGTTTATAAAAAGTAAAATTCAGGTATCCTATGAAGGAAAATAAAGTTGTGAAAGTAAACAGAAACCAAACTGCTATATACAATGATACTGTGAAACATTTTTATTGCATGAAATGTTTTAGATAGCACCCATTTATAAGGGTGTCAAAACATTTCCCGTCGAGATTCTCCAGTAGGAATGAACTCTTACCCTCTGTAGATGCAATCCTCAACGGTCCAAACCAGCGGTGATCAAACTTATTATGTTTACCTGGATCTTCTTTCCTGACATCCCATTTCAAAACTAAATCACCAGGAAGAAATTCCCTATTTTTCTCTTTTTTGTCGAAAAAGGATTTCATATTATCTTGGTATTTTTGAAGTCTGACATCGACTTTGGCCCTATTTTGTTGGACTTCAATTATTTAGTTTATCCTCCTCATTATGTCATTTGGATCTTCGTTCACATCTTTCCACAACTTTATTACTGGAAGATCTAGATTAATAGGGAGGACAACTTCGGTGCCATAAACCATTTGGAAATGAGACATGCCTATTGATTTACTAGTGCCAATCTGATTTTCCCATAAGGCGTACTTTAGGTGAACGTGCCAATCTTTTCTATTCTCCCTTAATACTTTCTTTATTATATTCATCAATATTTTTTTGGATGATTCGGCCAACCCATTTCCCTGAGGATAATAGGTTGTAGAATGTCCTAGCACAATGTTGTATTTTTGACAAAAACTTATCATTTCCATAGATTTGAATGCTTGGGTGTTGTCCGTAACTATTTCCAGGGGAAACCAAATCTGGATAGGATGTTCTCTTCCAAAAATTTTATAACTACCGAATCTGTGGCATTCCGAGTTGGAATGGCCTCCACCCATTTTGTGAAATAATCGATAGAAGTTAAAATCCACTTATATTGGGTGTTTGACTATGGGTGGATTTATCCTATGAAGTCTAGGCCCCATTGTTGAAAATGAGTCTCTTTCTTGACTGGGACCAAAGGTAATGTAGGGAGATTTTTCTTGCCAGAGAACAGTTGGAAAGGGTTGCAGGCTCTGACTTTAGCATTGACATCGATAAATATCTGTGTCCAATAATATCCATCTCTTATAATATTGTAGGTCGTGGCCCTCTAGGCATGATCTCCTCCACACACTCATTTGGGAAATTCATTTATGACATCCTCTATCTCAGAATATGTTAGACAATGTAGTAAGAAACCTAGAGGATCTTTCCAATTCAGTTGTCCTTTGATGATACAGTATTTAACTATGTGTAGTTTCAACATTATTTCTTTTGATGGATTCATATTGCTTGGACACTGAAGGGTAAGGAGATATGAAACGATATTGCGATACCAATCAAAGGAAGAAAATTTATCCTCGATATGGACTCTAGGGGTTTGATCGTCAAGTTCTCCTATGTATGCAACAAGTCCATGTGATTCTATATGATTTATCCCAAGTTCTCTTAAATTCAACTCTGTTAATATCTTCACCAAACCCTGAAATTTGACCAACTTGGTCGGTTTTACTTCTAGATCGAATTCCTAAATTTTGGCTAACCACCGACCTCTTCTACCATCATTGTCCGACTGTACCAATATATCTTTAAAAGAGCTTGTTGGCACATAAGCAATTATTCTAGAGTGCGGTACATATGTCCTGAAATCTTTGAGATATTTCACCATAGAGTAGACTTCGTTTTCCATTATATTGTATCTTAATTTGGCATCTCTGAGACTTTTATTGAAAAACGTGATCGACTACTCGAAACCTTCTTCATTCCTTTGGAGAAGTATTGTTGTGATAGTATGTTTCGATGCAAAATAAAAGATCAAGAATTCCTTAGTATAGTGAGGACTAGCTAATACTGGAGCTTCGCTTATAGATTTCTTAACTTGCTCAAATGACGCTTTAGCTTCGGAATTCCATTTGATTTTATTGTCTTTCTTCAGCATATCTATGATTAATTTGACAATTTCAACAAAGTTAGGGATAAACCTTCTCAAAAAAAATATTTTACCTAAAAAAGACTAAATTTCTTTTTTATTTTTAGGAATGTTTATTGTGTCAATAGCCTCGATTCGCTTCAGATAAATCTTTATTCCATATTTCGAAACCATATGACCTAGAAATATTCCTTCTTCCATAGAAAAATGAGACTTTTTAGGGTTTAGAGACAAACCAAATTTTCGACATTTCTCAAAGGTTTGTTTGAGATGAAACAGATGTTCTGCATCGGAATTTGAGAAGACTGTTAGATCATATAAGTAAATAACAACAAAATTATCTCTCTCACAGATGAAAGATATATCCATTTCTCTTTGGAAGGTGGCCCCTACATTCATCAAACCAAACGACATTTTATCATACATGAAATTTCCCCACGGAGTAGTGAATGAATTTTTTTCTTTATCATCTTCATGGACAACAATTTGGTTATAACTGGAGAAGCCATCGATCATCGACATTTTGTTTTCTCCTACTAATTTTTCTAGGACATGATCCATTTTTGGCAGTGGGTAGTTATCTTTCAGGGATGACCAGTTAAAATTTTTGAAATCCACGCAAAGCCTAATTTCTCCACTTTTCTTTCTGACGAGTACCAGATTTGCTACCCATTCAAACTACCTAAGTGGGACAATATTCTTTGTGTCGAGAAGCTTCTTGACTTCTCTTTCTATTATAGGTAAGAGGATAGGGTTTATCTGTCTCAGCTTTTGTCTAAAAGTTTTGATACCTTGTTTCAAAGGAATATTATGTTCAATCACAGAGGTATCATAAGTTTTTAAATCATCATAGAAACAAGAAAATACGTCTTTGTATTGTTTAATAAATTTGACATATTAGTTTTTCTCCTGAACTAGAAGGTATTTAGATAACTTGACTATCTTAAGTTCTTCTTTAGTTCCTATGTCACAGTCTTCAACCTCCTCGGGTTGAGTTCGTAGGGTAGATTTCAAGGGTATGTCATCTTTGTCAAACAACCTCTCTAAGGGCATCAGTCCTCTAGGGATATGATTGTTCTTAAGTACAAGAATTCGATAATTCGTGATCTTATCTTGGAACTTTTCAGGCTCTTCACCTTCTTGCATGATCAAGATAGGATCGTTCTAGTTCTTTTAATCTATATGAGTCTTGGAGAATTCATCGAAAATTTCTAGAAATTTTTTAATTTGCTCGTCATCTTCAAAGATCTACCAGTGTTCCACATTATTTGGGATTGAAGGTTTGTGCCTCATTTCTATATGATAATTTAGTTTTAGAATAGTAGGAGGCATAAAAGTCACAACATCTTTGGCCAAGGAGTCTGCGTGTTGATTTTCCATTTTGGGAATGTTATGAATGTTAAATGACGAGAAGAAATTCTCAATCATATCCCAGGAACAATTTCTATATGAACTTAGCCTTGCATGTTTTTCTTGATATTTCTTCATTATTTGTTTTAGAATAAGTTCTGCATCACCATAAATTATTAGATTTTCAATTTTTAGCTTACTGGTAGCCTCCAATCCGAAGACCAGAGCTTCGTACTCAAATAAATTATTAGTAAATGATCATGCACAGTTAAGGTAATATTAAAAGGAGCTGCATAATCCTTAGAATTTTCAATGTGCAGACCAAACATAATCGTAGGCTTTTCATCTTGTAAATTTATTACATCTGCATAACATTCTGCATCAAAAAAATTAATCATTTTAGAAATTTATTTTTTATAAATTGGATTCTTAGCAAGCTCAACCAGAGGCATGAGGATTTTAATTTTATTTATTTCATTTTCTAAACTAAAACCTTCAGTTTCCTTTTCACTTTCTCTGGTTGTAGCTTGTGCTTCATTATTATCTGTTTTCTTGGTTTGTGTTGTTGGAGTTACTTCACACACACCTAGGATTTATTTTTCCTAAGTTTATTCCTTGTTTATTATTCATAATTAGTCATTATCTAGTCTCCTATATTTTAGGGGAGAATATTCCATCTGGAGAATTTTCTCTTTCAGTTGACACTTCAGTTTGACTAGTTGAGTTGAGTTTAGATGTTGCATTGGGATCATCACCATGATAATTAGACCTTGCCTTGGTATCATCACCATAGTGGTGCATTAGCCTTGATTCCCTGAGTTAACTCCTCACTACTCTATGTTCAGTCGGTTAACTGAAGACTAGTTGACTAGTTAACTCAACTAGGTGGAAGTTCACTCCCATAACTGCATGAGAGACTAGAATAGGTGGCAATTCACTCCTGTAATTGTTGGTGTGTGTAAATATCACTCTATACCACCACTATGGTGCATTTTTTCACCTCAAGTAGAACTCATTGAGATATACAGAGTATAACATGTGTAAATTATTCATTATTCATAATGGTTAATGAGAATTATTCCATTCTTTCTCTCCTTCTTCCTTCTCCAATTATGTCTGCAAATGTGTGTATTATTGTTTAGATAAATCTATTTTGTGCAGGTTAAACACATTTACATGATATCAGAGGTGACGAACTGCTAAGAAAAAGATACACCAAAATTGTTTGCAGGTACAAAAGATTGAAGACAGCGGAAAGATGGAATTCCAAAAAGAATTCATTCTTACACCTTAAAACTATTTTGCATGGAAGGATAAAATAGCCATACATATTTGATCCATAGGGTTTTACAGGTTAACCATGAATACAGATACAGAGCCAACATCAGCCATAGAAAAATCAGAGTACTTAAATCGCATGGATGAGGCACTCGAAACAATTTGCAGTCTTATTTCTCCCGATCTCCTTTTTCACATATCTTCCTGTAAGACTCCCAATGAAGCTTGGGAAATATTAGAGGGGCTCTTTTTAAAATAGGATGAGATGAGGGGACACATGCTGGAGGTGGAGCTACTCACATTGGATCCAAAAAGATTTGACAATATCCAAGATTTCTTTACAAAATTCAATGATTTACTGTTGCAACTCAAAGCTTGCGGGGTTGAAAATCAACGGAGGAGAAACAAATGGTTCTCACCATTCTCTCCAAGATAGGTCCTGAATTATTTGTATTCATATATACATTCCATACTATCATATTCACCTCTGGATCCACCTGGAAGATGCCTTCTCTTGAGGACTTTATCAAATCCTTGACACAAGAGCAAACCAAGCTCATCAACATGGGCGCAATCAAAGGCCGAAGGGTGCATGCACTCACTGTGCATGATGGAAGCCACAAATATCAGAAATTTAAATATAAATATAAGTGAAAATATCATGCACATACGAAGAAGGAAGGGTACACAAAACCCTTCACCGATGCCTCCAGATCCAAAGGAGAAAAGGGAATAAAAGGAGAGAAATGCACATATTTTCACAAAGGATTCCATTCGAAATATGAATGCATGCAAAAAAAGATATATCAGATGTCTCAGATACTTCAGAAAAACAACCTTGGATATCACATCCCCGAGGGTGCAAAGAAGAAGAAGCCAGAAGATCTGAATTCCAAGAAAGGAAATTCTAGCCATGCCTTGATTGCCATCAACTCCTCCCCTGATGCTTGGATCGTAGATTTAGGAGTATCACATCACATGGATACCTCAAAATAAGTATATTCTTCTTTGGATGCATGGAAAGGTCCTCCCATTCTGATGGGGGGACAACTCTTCTATCGGAGTCACCGGAAAAGGAAGGACTGAACTCACCAATGGAAGTTTCGAGAATGTGTTGCATGTTCCCAATCTTTCTGTCAACCTTCTCTCCATGTATCAGATGATGAGTTCCGGCATAGAAAAGAAATTAATATTCACACCAAATTTCATGGACATCTACGACATGAAAAATAGCTCCAGGGTTGCTACTAGTGAGGTAAATCATCAGTCTAGATTGTATACATTTTCTGAATTCATTGAACCTGATTCTGCTTTATTGCTTATTCATGTTGATGAAAGTAGTAGGATATGGCATGAAAGGTTTGGACATTTGAATTTTAGATACATGCAACAAATTAGCAAGCACATATTAGTTGATCATCTACCAGACATCCATTTCTCCAAGGGAGTATGCGAGGGATGTGTTCTCGAGAAACACCCTCAAGAGAAATTCAAAAAAAGAAAGTCTCAGTGAGCTTCCACACCTTTAGATCTGATCCACAGTGAACTTATGGGTCCTTTTCCACATCCATCCATCAGCAAAGCGAGGTTTGTTCTCATTTTTTTTTATGATTTCTCACATTTTACTTGGATCTACTTTCTCAGGCAAAAATCTAAGGTCTTTCAACACCTCAAAGATTTCAAAGCCTTGGTTGAGACATAGTCCAGAAACAAGATCAAATTCCTCCGAGCTGATAACGCAGGAGAGTATGTAAATCATGATATCCATAATCTTTTCCATGAGGCAAGGATTCAATTGCAACATTTAGTTCCCTACTCCAAAAAAAAATGGAGTTGTTGAGTGGAAAAGTCGATCTCTAAAGAAGATGGCATGTTACATGTTGCATGCAAAGTCACTACCACAGAGACTATGGGTCAAAGCACTTAATTTTGCAACATACATACAAAACAGATCTCTTCATAGATCTTTCAAGGATAAGACCCCCTGTGAGGCTTGGAGTGGCCTCAAATCGAAAGTGGCCCACTTTCTCATTTGTGGTTCACGTGCATGGGCCTAGATTCACTCTGAAAAGAGGAAGGCACTTGATCCACAGAGCACTAAGTTCATTTTTATTGGGTACCCTAACGGTGTGAATGGATATCGGCTTATTTATCTTTCCTCAGATCGGCTCATCATTGATCATAGTGTCCAATTCGAGGAAAGTGTCCCGCATGTACCTCAACAACTGCATGCAGACACCTTCACTATTCCACCTGTCTGAGATGATGAGCATGCACATGTCGACTCTTCTTCAGATGAGAGTTTTGATTTAGGGGATTTAGAGTCAATGTCAGATTCAATACAGTCATATGTAGAGTCAGAGCATCCAGATGCAGTTGCAGATCCAGAGAAGAGGACCAAGTGGGCACAAACTACTCTTCAGGATGCAAGTGATCTCGTAGGTGATCCAGCCGATACTAGGAGGGCTCGATCTGATTTCGAGGAGCCTCCTGTTGCACTCATTGTCACTGAACCACTGCCTTCCAGACATCCTTTCTTGGTTCAGTCTTCAGATCCACAGTCTTATGGAGAGGCTACTGGAAATCCCTTTTGTGAATCTTCCATGCAAGAGGAGTACAACTCCCTCCTCGAGAACCAAACTTGGTATCTTGTTCCCCTTCCTACTTGGAGGAAACTTATCAGATGCAGATGGGTCTATAGGACCAAGAGCATAGTGGATGGATAGATCAAGAGATACAAAGCCAGGCTTGTCGCCAAACACTTTCAGCAGTTTCATAGTATTGACTATGATGAGACCTTCACTCCAGTAGCGAATATGGATTCCATTTGATTGTCACTTTCCATTATGGCAACCAAGGGATGGGAATTCCATCAGATGGATGTGAAGAATGCATTTCTTCATGATGATCTCTCTAAGGAGATCTACATGGAGAAGCCACAGGGATTTATGTAGGACTCATATTTCATCTGTCGACTAAAGAAGTCACTTTATGGCCTCAAACTGGCTTCAAGGGCATGGTATGCCAAGATGGAATCCTACATGTTGTCACAGAAATTTGTACATTGTAAATCAGACCTGAATGTATACATGCTCATGACAGTTGATTCACTTCTACTTTTAGTTATGTATGTCGATTATTTGTTGATCACTGGTTGCTCAACTTCAGTGATTGCTGCAGTCAAGAGGATTCTACATGACAGATTTTTTATGATGGACATGGGTCTGCTACAGTTTTTCCTTGGACTCGAGATTAGTCAGGATGCATCAGACCTCAAATTGTCTCAGGTCAAGTATGCATGAGATCTCCTTAAGAGATTTTACATGACAGACTGCAAGTCTGCTCCGACTCCTTTCCTATCAGGAGTCAAACTTGAGGATTGAGGGGAGACTCCACTGGCTGAAAACACACTATACAGACAGTTAGTGGGGATATTGTTGTATCTCACACACTCCAAACCAGACCTCTCATATGCAGTTGGCGCAGTTTCCAGGTTCCTGTAGGAGCCGCATGAGCTACATTGGAAAGCTACAAAGTGTATCCTTCGATATGTACAGGGCACCATCACCTTTGGGATTCATTATGAAATAGACTCTACATTAGATCTCATTGGTTTTACTGATTCCAACTGGGTTGGTGATAGCATTGATCGCAAGTCCACATCCGGTTACTCACTTAGTCTTGGTTCTGGGCCTATATATTAGTCGAGCAAGAAGAAAGTTTTCATTTCTCTATCATCAGTCGAGGCATATTACATAGGGGTAGTTAACATAACCATTCAGGCTATGTGGCTACAACATTTTCTCACTGAGTTGGGAATTCAGTTTCATCGGCCGATCATCATCTCGTGTGACAACCAGAGCACGTTGAAGTTCTGTAGAGATCTAGTTAATAGGCAGCGAATGAATAACATCGAGATCCACATGCACTACATCCTAGAATTAGTACATGAGGGGATCATCGACTTATGGTTCTGTCCTTCAACAGAACAAATGACAGACATTTTCACCAACACCTTCATTGAGCAGAAATTCCATTCTCTGCAAGGTCATCTTGGAGTGAAGGACATAGTTGCTTAGCAATTGTAGTTCTTCTTTTTACATACATTGTACCTTGAGGAGGGGGGTTTCCCATGAGTTTTTCCCTCTTTCCTCACTTTATTTTCAATATATATTTTGTACTTGGATACCTAACATGGCCTCGTGGCCGGGACCCAATCTTTATTTTCACCATAGTGATGTTCAGGGGGGGTGTTGGAGTTACTTCACACACACCTAGGATTTATTTTTCCTAAGGTTATTCCTTGTTTATTATTCATAATTAGTCATTATCTAGTCTCCTATATTTTAGGGGAGAATATTCCACCTGGAGAATATTCTCTTTCAGTTGACACTTCAGTTTGACTAGTTGAGTTGAGTTTAGATGTTGCATTGAGATCATCACCATGAAACATTGGGATCGTCACCATCCTAATTTGAACTTTCCTTGGTATCATCACCAGAGTGGTGCATTAGCCTTGATTCCCTGAGTTAACTCCTCACTACTCTATGTTCTGACAGTTAACTGAAGACTAGTTGACTAGTTAACTCAACTAGGTGGCAGTTCACTCCCATAACTACCCGAGAGACTAGAAAACATGGCAGTTCACTCCCGTAACTATTGGTGTGTGTCCATATCACTCTATACCACCACTATGGTGCATTGGTTCACCTCAAGTCGAACTCATTGAGATATATAGAGTATATCATGTGTAAATTATTCATTATTCATAACGGTTAATGAGAATTCTTCCATTCTTTCTCTCCTTCTTCTTCTTTCTCCAATTATCTCTGCAAATTTGTGTTATTGTTTATCTAGATCTATTTTGTGCAGGTTCAACACATTTACATGTGTTTCTAGGGTTTCAAGAATTTTATTTTGGGTAGCCTGTTTTTCAACTAGTGGTTTAGTAACCACCGCCTCATTCGCTTTGTTTCTTAATAGAATCTTTTTTGATGGAACACTTGTAGTATTTTTTTCTCTGGGCCTTAAATTATACTTTTTTTGAAGTTCTTCCATAATGGATTACCCGATTCCTTGATATGCAGACTCTCCTAGGTTATCTATACTTTCCTCGTTACTAAACATGGGCTCTTGTTCTAGAGATCTTTCATAATCTTGTTTAGTTAGATGAGTTTATTGGTCTTCTTCACTAAGGTTTTTTATATTCTCTTCTAGCCCCTCATAACTATGCATATCATCTCCTATAAAAAAATTCATTTTAAAAGGACCTTGTATTTTTTTATCTTCATTGTTTACTTGTCTTTGTTGGGTCTCGGGGTTAGGATCTCTCCCAAAATATTTTCAAGCAAATGGATCAGGTTTGGCTTGGTCTAGTTCCATTCTAGAAATTTTGTTTAACAAATATTTGATTATATTATCCATGTCATCCATTTTTTCTTCTATAGAGCTCCCAGATCCGGAGGGCCCTACTTGTTCCCTGAAGCATTTAGGTTCTTTAGTTCCTGTCTCAACCTTGGCTTTTAGTTTACCACATGCCATCATGTTTGATTCAATTTCTATAGCGTTGTATTGCATCCCTGTGAGGGTAGCCTATCTTCTTTCTCTTAAAAGAAGAGTGAAGTCGGGTTCAAAAGCCCCTCCAAAAGTCACCTTCACTACAGGTTGAGAGGGTTTAAATTTTGTTGGAATCTTATGATAAAGTTTGTTAAATCTCTCAGTAAATTCTAGAACCGACTCAGAGTTCTTCTTTCTCAATGCCCCAAATTCAATCAAGTAATAAATGTAACAACCCTAGTAAAATAACTAATTGTCAAAGTTAAATAATTGTTTAAGGTTTATTAAGTTTAATTAATTGTCCTAATGTATATTAATTAATTAATTATTATTTATTAATAATATTGATTATTTATTTATTTATTTATTGTTTAATGTATATTAATTAATTGATTAATTAATTAATTAACTCATTAAATGTTTGGGTAACAAATTTAAGTTTAACAAATTGTATTTTATTAAAAGAAAACTTAACGTATTGAAGGAGGGTTGGCATTGAATGGAGGGATAAGGTGGTTGGCATTGAATGGAGAGGCGGTGAATGAACGGGGGAATACGAGGGGGAAAAGACATTCGAGAGGGCACTTTGGGGGATTTGGGGGGGCAGAGAGAATTTTTAGATTGGAGGAGATTGTATTGGAGCATTTTTCGGAGGGAGGAAGGGGAAAACTGTATTTCTGGTTTTTGGCTTGAGGAATTTGGTGGAATGATACAAGGGAGCATTTGTTGCTAGGATTTTTGGGCTTGGGGGCCAGGAATCCTTACAGAATCATGGAGCTAGGGAGACGAATAGGCTCTGTTCCTAGCTGGCTAGGAGGAAATATTCAGTTTTGGGAAGAGTTTGGCAGAGCAAGTTGGGCACAGTTTCAACTTCAGCTTGGACAACAGAGTCGGAAAACAAATCACTTGATAGGTATTTTGTTCGTTAGTATGGCATGTTCATTATCGTATGTTGATTCAATATGTTATTTATGCAGTGTACATTATTCAATATATCATTTATATCATGCTGCCATTTGGAACTTTGCTGAGCCATAAACTGTAAAATTTTATTTGATGATGTTATATTTATGAATATAGAGAACCGTAAAAGAAGTTATAAATATCAATGTCATGTTTAAATTAATTAATTCTAGGTTCTGTTAGATGGACACTACAGTAAATATGGTCTTTCATTTCTCTCCACTGTCTTAAAAAATCATTTTCTAAATCATCGTATGACCGAAGGGATCCTACTCGGAGTCCTTGAAACTAGATTCTTACTTTCCCTTCGAACGTTTCAAATAAAATCTTGGAATAAACATCTTCATGCTCAATTCCTAATATATCAACAAATTGATCGAAAAAGGTGATATTCTATGTGGCAGTTAAATCTCCTTCTCCCATAAATTTTGGTAAGTTCTTCATATAATTTTTAGGTAAATCATGAAGGGCGAGGGCGAGGACCAAGGGAGCATATCTGGCCGCTAATTTTGAAAAAGTCCTAGTGGGTGGAGGTTGTCCTTGACCAACTCCCCCTCCACCACCACCTCCTCTAGAACCACCTTCAGCGACAACCATTGAAAGTCTAGGGGGTGAACATCGGGAATTAAAAAGAGGGTTTTCAAAAACATCTAGGGACCGAAGTGGCGACATTTCAACTTCTTTGGGATGTGATGAAGGGAAATATGGAAAATGATCATTAGTAGGGAAGCAAAGTCTAGAAAGGGAGGGAAAGGAAAACATGGATTGGTTTCTTTAGAGTTACAAGATGTATATATAGGTGAACCAATAGGAGACGAATTGGGGTATAAAGTACGCTCTTCAAGATTTCGGAGAACTGAAACCTTTGCTTCAGGTGAGGATGGGGTAGATAGAAAAGTAATGATAGCGGGTATAGAAGAGGATCTTTTATTCGGACTGTTTGGAGAATTAGAAGTGTCAATTTCAATCTTTATTTCAGGTACAAATTCCTCCAGGTTCTCGTGACTAACCTCATACTGGCTAGTCAAGGCCTTCGTAGAGGGTGTTTGTTTAATATTCTTTTCAGTGGTTGGTTCTTCAATCAGAACCTTATTATTGACTTGTGTGATTTTCGGTTGGTATTTCTTACCTGTCGATGTGGTAGTCGACTTGAGGTATCCCTTTGGTTTTAATAACTTTTTGGGATCAGATATAGGAGTGGTATGCCTATCGTCTAGATTTGTTTTGGTATTATTTCGATTAAATGCCATCTTATTTGTAGTGGAGTCGCCAAGTGAAAAATAAAAAATAGTTGTAATTCAGTGTTCAACCTTTTTTCACTATCAAAGATAGAACACCTTGTCGTTCTCCCAGGGAAAAATAACTTTGTTTCTCCGTCCCTGGCAATGACGCCAAAAATGTGTTGTTCCTGAGATTAAACTTAAGGCTCAAAGAATAATGTTAGGCATCATGAATGTTTTTTAGTGTTTTAAAGTGCTTTTTGTACCTTAGTTGTATGAGAAAAATTCCTTAAATGAAATTAACAGTTTGACAACACAGAGGTCGTATTTTTTATCTAATTCGAAATTGCAATATCGAATGGTATGAGATGAAAATACAAAACTGTAAAACATAGCAGGGCATCAATTACTAAAGAGTCCTACCTTGTTTTCAGTAGAGGAAAGGAGATAGTGTAACCTTGAATAATGCATAAAATACAGTAATCTACACAACAAGTAGGTCTTGATTTACTCACAATAAATGCAGAGGAAAAGTTGCTTACTTAATAAATTACTAATACCTTGTGATTACAATAGTTGTTGTACTAAATTGGAACCAAACATTTATCAAGGAATACATAAAGGAATGCTAAGAAATGGAAAACAAAAGAAACGCATAACCCAGATTTAAGAAAACTTGGAATCTCTGTTTGCACTTGTATTAATAATATATAAGGATAGTTTTATCTATTACAATCGACAAGAAGCAGCCATAAATAAGTCTTTAATCTATGTTTTTATACAAAATGGCCTCAACTCAAAATGGTTGGACTTCTCATAATTCTAAAAATACTAAATTTTACAATATGTAAAATTGAAAACTTCCATTGGCCTTCTCCTCTGTCTCTTCATCTACTGGTAGAGGCGTTTCTTCTCCTCATCCTTTACCTGGAAATAGATGTCATCTGATCTTGACATGTATGAGTTGTAGTCACATGTTTTATCACTTGTTTCCATATGTGTTGGCTTTCCCATATTCGACACATTGGATGCATCTGCTCACTAACTGTACCACCAACCTAGAAGGTGCAGTTGCCTCATTTGATTAAAAAATGTATAACTTTTTTTCTATCTGGGAAAACCTTTCTTGTATCTTATTTTCTCCCAATATGTGTCCTGTAACTCCATGATTGTACTTAGTATCCATTTTTTTATTTGGATAAGATCAATTTGGTTCATTTATTGGATGATCATCATGGCCTCTTCTTTTCTTGTCCTAGAGTTACATTGGTTCCTTTCTATGTCAAAATTCCCAAGGGCTTCAGAGATATTATTTCCTTCAACATCAAGTAGACCTTTGTCTAGTGAAGATATTTCTTCTAGACAAGCTTTGTGTACCTCTCTGGCCAATATTTTTCTTTCAGGAAGATTTGATTCCCATGCCTTCAAAATTATGTCACCTCTGGTTTTCTAAGAGAGAGAAAATTGAGGAGCTGTCGATACATCATCTTTTGGTACTAGAAATATAGCCTTTTGAAACTTATCCTGAGTTACATGGGCTTCCCTTTATTTAATGTAAATGTTATTCAGGGAAAGGTCTACCACCCAGCAACAATTTTGAATGGATTCCACTTTTGTAAAAAGACCTTACTAGGTTGATTCCATATTCTCATGTACTTCCAGTGCTTGAGCTTGGAAAGCTTCCATATCTATTATTGTACCTTCATCCAAGTATATATTGGCTTGTAGTTGCTTGATTAATTCTTCTTGTTGAGTGACCAACCCTCTGTTGTCATGTGAGTTTTGATGGAGCTCATCGAGGTTAGATATAAGTTGTTGGATCCGATGTCTTTCATCAGCTATGACTTGTTCAAACTATTTGCTCATCTTATTTCTGACATCCCTTTCCATGGTCATCATCTAGACTTGCAACTGCCTTACTAAGAGATTTCTCTGTTTCAACTAATTCGCTAGATTTTCTACTAAACATTGATTGGCCGTGGAAAAGGCACCTAATGAGCCTTCCATTTCCCTAGAGAATTTTGTATCATCTAGACTCTGTCCATCATAAAACATTCTTTGCCTTTTGACTATTGTACCATATTTTTGATGTGTTTCTCTTTTAACTATGGACCTTCTCTTCTTACTAAAAAAGAAGTCCAAAGGAGGCATTTATTTAGCTGAAATCAGAGTAAGGTCCTCTATAAATATGACTTGGTCATTGGGATTTCCGTGAATCGACTGTAAAGGTGTTAATGAAATAATGGAGCTACCTATCTCTGTGGATGGTTGTTGCTTTGTTGTGCTGGTATCTGGTTTATGTGGTGTAGACAACGATGTATATTGTCCCTTTTTTTGAAAATCTTCAAGATGATCTGTTGTTTGAGTGCTTGGTGGGTTTGGTAATGAAGTCTCCACTCCCTACATTGAGACTTCAACATTCTTCAGATTTTCCCCAGTACTCTGTTGGTCAAAAATTCCTGCCTCTAATACCTAATGCATAGCTTCCTATGTATATGAAGGTGTTATTGGCTCCCCGTGTAATACCTTTGGAAAACTATTCTTTCTATGCTTTTGAAAATTGTCGAAATTGGCTAATTGATCGGGAGACAGAGTTCAGACTCTACTCAATACTTCCACATATGACCTGCCTCCCATGAATATTTTTTCCTGAGGGGAAATCTCATGCACATACTTCCTTAAATTGTATTGATCCAGGTAAGCTTCCACAATCTTATGGGGATCGTGCCTCTTAAACTCAATATCAACTAACTTGATGTCTTCTAGAGCCGCAACCTCTACTTTCAAATGGCTGAAATCTTGCAACAAAAACATACCAACCTGAAGAGCAAAGGTTGGCCATACCTTTTTCTGGGCGACTTTCACTTATTTACTAATGCCCCTTGTCATGGTATTATAAGCCACCTCTTGGCACACCAGTCGATCTGGTTAAAATTTTGGGAGACCATGGGGGGGAACCAAGCACCCAAAAACCATGATATAGGAAAAGTTTTCCTCAATATACCAGTATGCTATTTTCCCCAGGTTATCCATGATTCTGTCTGAAATTTTTGGAGGTGGAAAACCGTATAGGGTGATATGAATCGACACCACTGCATAATGACATATTTCATAGAAGAAATATCTGGATTTATCATCCCACAACTTGGAGTGATAGAAATGGATAGGCTCGATGTTGCTCGGGTTCTAGCTCCAGCTCATCAAAGGGAAAGGAGTGATAAACAAAAGGGAATCCATGATTTATGCTGACATGTAGAAAGGAGGAGGTTTCCCTTTGGAATTTTCCAATTGGTACCCTGTGATTTCTTTGGCCAGGTTACCTGATAAAATCTTGGCCTAGTTGAAAGAATATCCCTTAGCCACTTCATGCATAATTGGTACCCATGCCAATATAAAATGAGAGGATTCATTTTTCTCGAATATCCTACATAGAATCATATCCACATAGATCATATGGGAATCTAATGATGCTATGACATATATGATGTGAGTGTCGGCCCTGAATTTCTTAGGATGCCCTCACCAGTCCTTGATTAAATCAGGGTATTTTTTCCCATACTGTGTGCACTTCTATTGGTCAAACTCAATTATGAATTCAACATTGTAACTATATTTAAAAATGGGGGATAATTTATACATTACTTGTATATGCTCCGATCAAAAATACCCAACAACAACCTTCTGTGAATTGCAAATGCTCCTGGTTGAAATGTCGACGTTCTCAAGGGCCCAGCCTATCATGTCATTATACAACATGAGCCTCAGCCCCATGACTATCTTGTGTATATCTGACTCATTTATATCCCTAAGTTTAGTCGCATGGGTTTCAGTTACTTCTTAGCCTGAATCCTCTAGGAAAATTATCAACTTGTGTTTTATAATATCGAACATCTGTGTCCAGTATTTCACGGTATCTATGGATCTCGGTGAAGTGTCTGAGAGAACATATGTGTTCGAATTTACACTCTCACCATCTTCTTTATCCATTTTTCATGGTGCCATGATATTAATGAAATCGGAACTGTGTTACCTACAACAGGAGAATGTGTGAGCTTATGCAGCTAGCTTAAAACATGTTATTTTGTGAGAATGAAAATATAATTCAAAATCCAATATTATTATTCACCTTAAGCATATTGATTTACGAGTACCTTTATTGACGAAAAGTTAGTTTACCTTAATGAGGAAATCTAGGCAGCGATCTGCAATCTATATTGAAATCATTGCCATTGATTCGTGATTAATGCCATAAATATTGGTGGTTCGTGATCGGGAACTTGGATGAAACAGGTTTGAAAATTCCTGAATCGTGAACTCATGAGAAATTAATTATGAGATAATATTGTTTAAGATATTAATTAATCATGTTTAACTTTAAATTTTTTTGGGTATTTGGGCTTCAGGATTTTAATGAGTAACTTGAGATAGAATCCCCGAAACCCGAAATCGCAAAATGATTAATTATCGAATAATCATTTTTAGTTTTAATTAACTCCTTTTAATTTTGAAATGTTTCGAAAGTTCAGACTTCGAAGATTTCAAGATGTGAGGGATGATAAACGTCTAAACTTCCAACGTACGAAGTTATTATGCAAGATACCAGATATATAAAATATGCAGAACATAAATAAAATGCTATAAATGGCAGAATAACAGTAAAATATCCATCATAATCTCCACAATAGAACATAAATGATATAAGAACAACAATAGAAATAACACTTTGATTCAGAAAGCAATGTTCACAGGCCTCTTTGAGGGGGCAACCTCCAATCGAGCAGCGCTCTATTACAATAATCTCCAAGCTAGGGTTTTCATACCCTTGACCCTTATTTATACTAAATATGTCTATTAAGAGAAGCATCTAGAGGAAGATCCTTCTAGAAGAAGAAGATTCTATTAGGTCTTCTTACATCTGTCTTATTCTATTTTATTGAAAGGCCTTATTAATATTGACCTTTATTACATTCGAATACATTGATCTACCTATGTGCAGGTTAGGACCTTAACATGTCCGCCCCCTTAAAAAAAGCCTTGTCCTCAAGGCTTGAGATGTGGAAACTATTGTAGAATGGTAGTTGGTTCCCAAGTGGCATCTGTTGGAGTCATATCTTTCCACTGTACTAGCACTTCCTTGATGGTTCTCTGATGCAGGTGATGCTCATGCTAGTCCAAAACTACTTCTGGTTGTAGCCAAATGGATCCTTCTTCAGCTAACTCTGGAAGGTTGGTTTGAATTTGGCACCTGGTTCCAATCACCTTCTTCAAGCATGAAACATGGAAAACAGGATGTAGCTTCGACTGACTGGGCAAAGCTAACTGATATGCGACTTGTCCCACATGCTTGAGAACTATGTAAGGGCCATAAAATTTGGGTGCTAGCTTCTGACAATGCTCGTCCTTGAGGGAAGTTTGCTTATATGGTTGCAGTCTCAGAAACACCTGATCCCCTTCTGCAAATTGACGTTCGGAGTGACCTTGATCTGCTTGCTGCTTCATTCTATTTTGTTCCATGACCAAGTTCTCTTTAAGGGTACGAAGGATATCCTCTCAGACTGTAAGTGTTTGGTCAACCACCTGGACCTTTGAGGTACCTGGTAAGTATGAGAGAACTGAAGATGGCTTCTGTCCATATACCGCTTCAAAAGGAGTCATGTGAGTGGTTGTATGGTATGTAGTGTTGTACCACCATTCGGCAAGGGGTAACCATTGAGCCCAGTGGTGTTGGTTTTCAGAGGAAAAGCACCTCAGATATGTTTCAAAACACTTGTTGACAACTTTCATTTGATCATCCATCTGGGGATGATAAGATGAGCTAAGATGCAATTGTGTGCCTTGTAGCTTAAACAGTTCTTGCCAAAAATTGCTTGTGAAAGTTGGGTCTCGATCAGAAACAATAGAGTGCAGCATGCCATGAAGCTTAAAGACCTGGTCCATGAAAATTTGAACCACCGTGGATGCAGTAAATGGGTGGTGAAGAGTGAAAAAATGAGCATACTTGGAAAGGCGATCCACCACCACCATTATGACTGATTTATTCCCCGATTTGGTTAAGCCTGTAATAAATTCCATAGAGATATCCTTCCAAATAGCAGGGGGAATCGGAAGTGGTTGGAGGGTGCCTGGAGATTTGATTGTTTCTCCCTTGTTGCGTTGACATACCTCACATTCAGCGACAAACTTATGGATTTCCTATTTCATACCATCCCAGAAAAAAGAACGTTTGACTCGGTCATATGTTTTGGTGAACCCTGAGTGCCCCGTTGTGGGTGTAGCATGAAGCTCAGAAAGTACCATGGATTTGAGCTTGGATTGTTTACTTAAATAAAATTGGCCTTTGTATTGAAGCTCATCCTGGAGTCAAGAGTACCCTGGGGGAGTCGAAGCCTTGTTCTGCAGTTGTTGGATCAAATGTGAACTTTTGGTATCTTGAAACCATTCCTGGCGCACAGCTTGGAGCCAATCAGGTACAATGAAGGAAAGAGAAAAAAGGGATCCTTCATCTTCATATTTCTAGGACAGTGCATCCGCCACGACATTGTCTTTTCCCTTCTTGTAAATGATCTCATAATCATATCCAAAGAGCTTAGTCACCTATTTTTGTTGCTCCTGGGAGGAAATGCAATGTTCCAGAAAGTACTTGAGGCTTTGATGGTCGGTCTTAATTTGGAAGCATTTCCCCAAGAGATAAGGACACCACAACTCAATGGAATGCAGAATCCCCAACATTTCTTTTTCATAAATGGGTTTGCCCAGATTTCTTTCAGACAGTTGCTTGCTAGTGAAGGCCAAAGTTCAACCCTCTTGCATAAGGACATTACCGATTCCTTTCCCTGAGGCATCACATTCCAACACAAATGTCTTTGTGAAGTCGGGAAGGGCTAGAACTGGAGTGGTGCACATGGTCGTCTTCAAGGTTTGAAAAGCTTGAGTAGCTACTAGAGTCCAAGTGAAAGAGTTCTTTTTTAGGAGAGTCGTGAGAGGTGTTGCAGTCTTTCCGTAGTTCTTAACGAACTTGTGATAATACCTTGTGAGGCCCAAAAATCCATGCAACATTTTGAGAGTATTTACATGCAGCTAGTCTTGCATAGCTTCAATATTTTTTGGGTCCACCCTGACACCATCCTTTCCCACCAGATGACCCAAGTATTCCACTTATGATGCACCAAAAGCACATTTAGACTTTTTTAGGAAAAGTTGGTGCTGAGAGAGAAGGCGGAGAACTTGATCCACATGAGTAAGATGGTTTGTCTAGGTTTCTCTATAGATGAGGATATCATCAAAGAAAACTAAGACAAAATGACAGAGAAAAGGGTGGAAGACATGGTTCATGAGGATCTGGAAGGTGGAGGGGGCCTTACACAAACCAAAGGGCATGACCAAAAAATCATAGTGGCCCTCATGAGTGCGAAAGGTGGTCTTGAGAATGTTGGACTCTTTCATGGATATCTGGTGATAGCCTGAGCGAAGATCAAGTTTGGTAAATAATTAGGTGCCACTCAATTCATCCAGGAGGTCATCAATGACAGGAATGGGAAATTCATCTTTGATGGTCAGTTTGTTGAGAGCACGGAAGTCGGGACACATTCTCCAAGAACCTTCTTTCTTCAATACCATGATGACCAGAGCCTTCTTTCTTTAGTACCATGATGACCAGAGACGAGTAAGGGCTCATACTAGGATGGATGACGCTAGCAATAAGGAGTTCCTGGACCATTTTTTCAATTTCATTTTTTTGTGCAAAGGGGTGGCGATATGGACAAATATTGGGGGGAAGGCTTCCTGGGACAAGGGGAATGGAATGATCATGAAAACCATGGGAAGGGGGGCGTCCTTGGGGAGTGGAAAATATCATTTGATGTTTATAAAGGAGGGCTTGGAGGTCTTGGGGCATTGGGGGTGTCTCTGTGACTTGTATGGTGTGGAGTTGGGCAATGACACCAGAATGACCTTTTTGAGTAGTTTTTCCATGCGATGAGAACTGATGACCTCAGGTGAACCAACAATGATGCCTTGGAATTTATATTGGTGGCCTCCTTGGTTGAATTGCATGGTTAAGTTCTGAAAATCCATGAGAATGGGACCCAAAGTCCTTAGCCAGTCTGCACCCAACACAATGTCACAATTGCCCATGCCAATAGAAAACATATGTGATTTTAGGTGGTAGTCACCAATTTGGAGATGCACATTTTCACAGCACCCGCCGCATTTCATAGAACCACCATTGGCAATCATGATTTGGAAATTGTTGACAGCATGGATGTAGCAATGAGTTTCTTGGGCAATGCGGCGATGAATAAAATTATGGGTGTTGCCACTATCAACCAGAATGATGACCTTTCAGTGCTTGATGTAACCAATTAACTTGAGGGTTTGGGGGGAAGAGAAGCTAGTGAGAGCATTGAGGGAAATGATCGGTTCCACTTTGGGAGGGTCGGAGGGAGGGTTTATGTCAGTGATTTCTGGTGACTCAGGCACAAGGGGAGTGTCAACATCCTCTTCTGGAATATCCTCCGAGATGGCCATAAAAATATTTTGTTCCTTACATTTGTGGCCTGGGAAATATTTGTCATCACAATTATAATAGAGGCCTTTGAGTTGGCATTCATCCATTTCAGCCTTGGTCAATTTTTGGATCTTTAATGGGGTGGAGGGAGTAGTGGGTTTACTGGTTTAGGGCGAGGGATAAAGGAAGGCTTATGATTTTGAGAAGAAACAATTTGTTGTGCTTCTTTAGCTTTTTTAGTAGCCTCCACCCAAGTCGTAGGTCGAGCCATGAGGACATGGGCCCGAATCTCCTCCTTGAGGCCACTGATAAAACACTCTCAAAAGAAATGGCCAAAATGGTTGGTGTCAGTGTCAAAGAGTTCATAAAGCTCAGTCACAAATTGGGTCCAAGCAATAGACCCTTGACGGAAAGTTTTTCTCCATTTCCACCATTGCCAGCGTTCTTGATCTAGATGGAGAACACCATACCGGAGTTTGGCCAAGTCATCTATAATGTTGTAGAGAGAGAAATGATGTTCCATTTGGGTGACCCAACCAATGGGGTCTGAGCCATCAAATTTGGTTACATCCACCCATGAAAGGCATATGTCTCGTTGAAAGTGATGGGGCTGAAAGGAATGGGAAGAAGTTTCACCTTCAGTCTTTGTATGTGCATCAGGAAAAGAATCATCGGTAGGGATCTTGAGTTTGGTCCAAAGTGATGCAAAGATAGATTCAAGCTACGTGGTCAGTTCGTGTTTGACTTCCGCCATTGCGGATTGCACGACTGCATTTACAGATGCATTTATGGTGGTATTGATGGATGTATCATAGGAGGCAATAGTAGAATTGAGTTGTTGCACTTCTTGTTGGGTCTCGAGGAAACTAGATTGCAAGCTGTTGAAGCGAGACTCCATTTCTTGGCTATGGATATGGCCCATGAGGATGGGTGAACTGAAAAGGAAGTGGGTGGGGCCAGAAATTTTTACAGGAAAATGATATGGATGAATGTGATAAGGGAGAAGAGATGAATCTAATGGAATAGGTCTCAAATAATGGTGAAAAGATGAAAATTTTTATGTTTATGTTCCCCAAGGGTTAGGTATTCAAGGGTTCTACAGACAAGGGTTTTCCCTGTGCTATAGCTCTCTGATATACATGCGGGGTCCAACAGTAGTACTCAGCCAAATATCTCAGGGCACTAACTCAGGAGGATAGACTGTACCCTTATCCATACTACCCAACCACCCAGGTACTAGAGAGTATCTTCTCGAGTGTTGTTCTAGGTGACACTATAGCAGTCCGGTGGCCGATAGGTTTATCTAAAGAGAGCTTCAGGAAATCTAGGTTGATCCATACACAGGTGTTGTCTGATGCGCTACCACTCGAAGGGGTACCAACAAGGGTTACAAGGGTGGCCAACATATGTGCGCTTAAGAACCACTTGCATTTCCTGTGTGTATGAATCCCTCAACCATGGGTTTATGCACGTAACGACATATCTTTGTGGCATAAAAACACCGGAATACATCTCTACCCTGAAAAAAAAAAAAATACCCACAATTTCTACCAAGGAAAGTGCTCTGATACCACTTGCAAGATACCAGATATATAAAATATGCAGAACAGAAATAAAATGCTAGAAATGGAAGAATAACAGTAAAATATCCAGCATAATCTCCACAATAAC
>ML782034.1:677252-689131 GCA_009831015.1 Picea engelmannii
AGATCCTTCTAGAAGTGGAAGCTTCTATTAGGTCTTCTTACATCCGCCTTATTCTATTTTATTGAAAGGCCTTATTAATATTGACCTTTATTACATCCGAATACATTGATCTACCTATGTGCGGGTTAGGACCTTAACATATTAAGCGTCTTTAATCGAGATTAACTTAATTAATTAATATTTGATATTTCAGTATTTTACGTCTTCGTGGATTTGAAAGTTAGTTCCTTATTATATTCTCGAAAGGCTATTACCTGTAGTGATGTGTCGAAGATGACATCATTTTAGATGACATGTCGAGGCCGGGGGGTGTTAAGTGTTAATTAGAATCATGTGAATCTTTATATTAAAATATCAGAGAAAGGTGCCATGTGTTGACTCAGGGAAAATTTAAAACATACATGTTTACCATGAAACATGTCTTTCAAATGTTGGTGAAAAAGTGATAACGGATATATTTGGGTTTCGGGCTTTTTAAAGTTATGACTTGTTGAAATTCCTGAAACACGAAGCTTCGAAGAAGAATCTGGCAACTTTTCTCTTTAACCATTTGGCGGCTGCACAAATACAAAGAGATTTGGGATCGTTCGATTATATGGAAGACTTCATCAATGACGTATATCATGCGCGTCTTATTCTTATTTAACCAGGAATGAAATTTATTTAAAGTCCAAAAGTTTAGAAATATATATATGTTCCAACACTCCCCACATCCGAAGAAGGGAAAAGGCATCCCCAACCCACACAACAAGAGACAGAGAAAAGAGGGCCACTCTCAGGACAACCAATCCAATCCACAACAAAAGAAGAGCAATGAAAATATGAAGAAGGACACAGGAAAATGGTGTGAGTACCATAACATCCCTTGGCACAACACTGAACAATGTTGCTCCAAGAAGTCACTCATGCTCGAGATGAAGGCTTCTGAGTCAGAGGCCAATTTTTATTTTGAATCAAATCTCGAAGGGGGGAAGCAAATTATCGATGCTAAACCCAGTGCCACTGTCACTACCACCAAAGTCCGACAAAGTGAACCAAAAGAACCAAAGAAAGTGGAAGACCTCTTTCACTCACAAATGTGGGTAAAGGGGGATCCACTTCATTTCATTGTTGATAGAGGCAGTCAAAAGAACTTTATTTCAATAGAGGTCATCAAGCAGCTAGACTTGCCAATGACACCGCACCCACATCCCTACACTTTCGGTTGGCTTTTCCAAGGAAGAGATCTTTGTGTTAGCCAACTGTGTCATCTACCCTACGACATCAAGCCTTTCAGAGATGAGGTATTGTGTGATATTTATCCCCTTGAATTTTGTGATGTTCTCTTAGGAAAACCATATTTGTGGAAGCATCATGTTGTGTATGAGTCTAGACCCCGCAGTGTTATTATTACTTTGGGTAGAAAATTGTACAGGATACCAGAGGTAGTGTCGCCTACCACTATTTCTTTAATCTCTGTTAAGAAATGTAGTAAGTTCATTTCATAGATCGAGAAGGTCATCTTATTTTTGATCCGTTCTCATAGTAAGCAGAAGGTTTTCGCCACATCCATTGCCTCTACACAAAGCCTCTCTTTGCAGCAGAAGCAAGTGGAAAAGATCATGGAAGAATACAGAGACATCTTCTCCTCACCCACTGGGGTACTGACGCACTACCAAGTCAAGCATCCAATTGATCTGAACCCCAGTTCACCTCTACCTAATGGACCAATCTATCATCGCTCGCTGATGGAAAACGATGAAATCAGGTGTCATATCCAAGATATTATTCAAAAGGGGCACATTAGACCCAACTCCTCCCCTTGCAAAAGACCGATTGTACTGGTCTAGAAGAAGGATGGGACTTGGTGACTCTACATTGATTACAGATCCTTAAACAAAATCACAGTTAAGAATCGATACCCAATTCCCAGGATTGATGACCTTCTTGACCAACTCAAGGGGAAAAAGTTCTTCAGCAAGATTGACCTCAAGTCTGGCTACCACCAGGTTCCCAACGAACCAACTGATGTATGGAAGACAAACTTCAAATCTAAAGAAGGTATATTCGAATGGAAGGTCATGCCCTTTGGCTTAACAAATGCACCAACCAATTTCATGAGGTTGATGGATGATGTATTGAGACCCTTCACTAACTCTTTTGTGGTGGTATATTTTGATGACATCGTCATCTTCAACAGAACTTGGGAGGGGCACATGCGTCATATTCAATAGGTTCTAAGCACTCTGTAGAAACAAAAGCTATATGCCAACCTGGAAAAATGATCTTTTGGCATGAACAGGGTCCAATAATTGGGATACATTGTTGATGAGCATGGGATACATGTTCATCCAGCTAAGATCCAAGTCATTCGTGACTAGCCAGCCTCGGCCACACTAACTGAGATTCAGAGCTTCTTGGGACTAGCCAACTTCTACCGATGGTTCATTTTGGGATTCTCCCATATTGCATGGGCCCTCGAAAAGGTGACCAAGGGAGGTGGAAAGGAAAATTTCGTGAGGGGGAAGGAACAACAATGAGAATTCAATTATCTAAATCATCTCTTTTKCTCATCTCTTGTACTCTCCTTTCTCGATTTGCAACAACCATTCGATATTGAGACTGATGCATATGAATATGTTGTAGGTGCAATTCTCACTCAACACAGTCATCTGATGGCATACCATAGTGAGACACTCTTAAATGTTGTCCGGAAATACCCCACCTATGACAAGGAAATGTATTCCATTGTACAAGCTTGTCATCAATGGAAACATTACATTCTGGGAAAGGATACAATCATCCACACTAATCACAAGCCTTTGTAATTCATACAGACACAGGGGAAATTGCAGAATGACCTCCATCAGAAGTGGTCCACCTACCTACAACAATTCCATCCCAACATCAAGTATAAGACCTGGATCTTAAATCATGTCATGTATTTCCTCAATTGACCTCTCATGGCTGCACTAATCAGTATGCTCCATTCCTGTGGACATGAGGCATCTGAGTGGCCCCAACTTTATTATCAAGATCTAGACTTGGCCACCACCTATCAGGTCTTGGGTATAGGTGTGACTATCATTGATTTTCACATTTAGGATAGACTATTATACCATCTAGGCCATCTCTATGTTCCTACAAGTGAGTGTGCAAATATGATTTGGGAATCCCACTACTATTAGATGGCAGGACATTTTGCTATGGAGAAAACCATGGCCATTCTTTAGAAACATTTTTATTGGCCAAAACTTCGACAGGTCATCAGCAAGTATATCAGATCTTGCATTTCTTGTGCCATTTCCAAGCCAACCATCAAGAAGAAAGGCTTATACACCCCTCTTCCTACTCTTGAGAAGCCTTGGGAATCCATCCAAATGGATTACATGTCTGGCCTTCTGTCCACCAAGCAAGGAAATGACTGTGTATTTGTGGTCATTGATCGGTTTTCGAAGATGGCCATCCTCACAGCCTGCAAGAAGAATATCATAGTGGAATGTACTCCCAAGCTCTTCTTCAAATGAGTGTGGGTCCATTTTGGGATGCCACAGACCATCATCTCCGTCTGGGACAATAGGTTCCTTAGCACATTTTGGTTGAGTCTCTAGTCACTGTTGGACACCAAGATCACTAAATCCAATGCTTTCCACCCCCAAAGAGATGACCAAACAGAGGTATTCAATCAGATGATTGTGCACATCTTGTGCATGTACAATTTTAAGCATCCATATACATGGGATGAGAGCCTCCCCTATGTTCAACACAATTACAATAGGGCTCTCCATAACTCCACCGACCATATCCCATTTCAAGTGGGGTGGGTATTCCAACCCTTGAGTCCCATTGATGTTGCACTACCTCTTTCCACTACACAAATAGACTCTTCCCATGTTCAGTCTTAGACCGACAAAGCCACTAGATTCATTGAGCGGATTTAGCACATTCGCCAATAGGTCCAAGAGATTTTGCAAAAATCCAATGCTAAGTGCAAGAAGTTCCATGATAAACACAGGGTATCGCACCAGTTTCAGGTTGGCAACAAACTCTGGTTACATTTGCAGAAGGAGCGTCTCACAGGGCCCCATCGAAAGCTCCACCCACTTTTCTATGGGCCTTACACTATCACCAAGGCTATGGGTAGCAATTATTTTGAGCTCAACACTCCACCCTTCCTTGGCCTACACCCAGTTTTCAACGTTGACCTCCTTAAGCCATATTTTCCACCATTATTGGACACCTCAGAAATTGCATAACATTTGACACCAAAAGAGCTCAACCCCGACTGCATGGAATAAGCATTCACTGATCAGATAGTGGACACACGGGTCAAGGGCACTTTCCAGCAGAGGATCTAGCCTAAGTTTATTACTTGTTTATTATTCATAATTAGTCATTATCTAGTCTCCTATATTTTAGGGGAGAATATTCCATCTGGAGAATATTCTCTTTCAGTTGACACTTCAGTTTGACTAGTTGAGTTGAGTTTAGATGTTGCATTAGGATCATCACCATGCAACATTGGGATCATCACCATGATAATTCGACCTTGCATTAGTATCCTCACCATAGTGGCGCATTATCCTTGGTTCCCTGAGTTAACTCCTCACTATTCTATGTTCATTTAGTTAACTGAAGACTAGTTAACTAGTTAACTCAACTAGGTGGCAGTTCACTCCCATAACCGCCTGAGAGACTAGAATAGGTGGCAGTTGACTCCTGTAATTTTTGGTGTGTGTAAATATTACTCTATACCACCACTATGGTGCATTGGTTCACCTCAAGTCAAACTCATTGAGATATACAGAGTATATCATGTGTAAATTATTCATTACTCATAATGGTTAATAAGAATTCTTCCATTCTTTCTCTCCTTCTTCTTTCTCCAATTATGTCTGCAAATGTGTGTATTATTGTTTAGATAAATCTATTTTGTGTAGGTTCAACACATTTACATGGTATCAAATCCGACGGAGTGCTAATAAAAAGATACACCAAAATTGTTTTCAGGTACAAAAGATTGAAGATAGCGGAAAGATGGAATTCCAAAAAGAATTCATTCTTACACCTTACAACTATTTTACATCGAAGGAGAAAATAGCCATACATATCTAATCCAGAGGGTTGTATAGGTTAACCATGAATACAAATATAGATCCAACATCAGCCATAGAAAAATCCAAGTACTTAAATCGCATGGATGAGGCACTCGAAACAATTTGCAGTCTTATTTCTCCCGATCTCCTTTTTCACATATCTTCCTATAAGACTCCCAATGAAGCCTGGTAAATCTTGGAAGGGATCTTTGGAAAATAGGATGAGATGAGGGGATACATGTTGGAGGTGGATCTACTCACATTGGATCCAAAAAGATTCGACAATATCCAATATTCCTTTAAAAAATTCAATGCTTTATTGTCGCAACTCAAAGCTTACGGGGTTGATAAATCGACAGAGGAGAAACAAATGGTTCTCACCATTCTCTCCAAGCTTGGTCCTGAATTATTTGTATTTGTATCTACATTCCATGCTGTCATATTCACCTCTGGAACCACCTAGAAGATGCCTTCTCTTGAGGACTTTATCGAATAATTGACACAAGAGCAAACCAAGCTCATCAACATGGGCGCAATCAAAGGCCCAAGGGTACACGCACTCACTGTGCATGATGGAAGCCACAAATATCAGAAATATAAATATAAAGATAAGATAAAATATCATTCACATACGAAGAAGGAAGGGTACACAGAACCCTTCACCGATGCCTCCGAATCCAAAGGAGAAAAGGGAAGAAAAGGAGAAAAATGCACATATTGTCACAAAGGATTCCATTCGGAATTTGCATGCATGCAAAAAAAAATATATCAGATGTCTCACATACTTCAGAAAAACAACCTTGGAGATCGCATCCCCAAGGGTGCAAAGAAGAAGAAGCCAGAAGATCCGAATTCCAAGAAAGGCAATTCTAGCCATGCTTTGATTGCCATCAACTCCTCCCTCGATGCTTGGATCGTAGATTCAGGAGAATCACATCACATGGATACCTCAAAAGAAGTATATTCTTCTTTGGATGCATGGAAAGGTCCTCCCATTCTGATGGGGGACAACTCTTCTGTCGAAGTCACCAGCAAAGGAAGGATTGAACTCACCAACGGAAGTTTCAAGAATGTGTTGCATGTTCCCAATCTTTCTGTCAACCTTCTCTCCATGTATCAGATGACGAATTCTGGCATCGGAAAGAAAGTCGTATTCAAACCAAATGTATTGTACATCTACGACATGAAAAACAACTCCAGGGTTGCTACCGGTGAGGTAAATCATCAGTCTAGATTGTATACATTTTTTGAATTCATTTAACCTGATTCTGCTTTACTGCTTACTCATGTTGATGAAAGTAGTAGGATATGGCATGAAAGGTTTGGACATTTGAATTTCAGATACATGCAACAACTTAGCAAGCACAGATTAGTTGATGGTCTACGGGACATCCATTTCTCCAAGGGAGTATGTGAGGGATGTGTTCTCGGGAAACACCCTCAAGAGAAATTTGAAAAAGGAAAGTCTCAGTGAGCTTCCACACCTTTAGATCTGATCCACAATGACCTTATGGGTCATTTTCCGCATCCATCCATTAGCAAAGAGAGGTTTGTTCTCAATTTTTTTTCTGATTTCTCACGTTTTACTTGGATCTACTTTCTCAGGAAAAAATCTGAGGTCTTTCAACACCTCAAAGATTTCAAAGCCTTGGTTGAGACACAGTCCAGAAAGAAGATCAAAGTCCTTTGAGTTGATAATAGGGGAGAGTATGTAAATCATGAGATCCATAATATTTTCCATGAGGCAGGGATTCAATTGCAACATTTAGTTCCCTACTCCACAGAAAAATGGAGTTGTTGAGCGGAAAAACCGATCTCTAAAGGAGATGGCATCTTGCATGTTGCATGCAAAGTCACTACCACAGAGACTATGGGCTGAAGAACTTAATTGTGAAACAAACATCCAAAACATATCTCCTCATAGATCTGTCAAGGATAATATCCCCTACGAGGCTTGGAGCGGCCTCAAACCGAAAGTGGCCCACTTTCTCATTTTTGGTTCACGTGCATGGGCTCGAATTCACTCTGAAAAGAGGAAGGAACTTGATCCACATAGAACTGAGTTCATTTTTGTTGGATACCCTAACAGTGTGAAGGGATATCGGCTTATTGATCTTTCCTTAGACCATCTCATCATTGAGCATAGTGTCCAATTCAAGGAAAGTGTCTCGCATGTACCTCAATAACCACATGTAGACACCTTCACTATTCCACCTATCTGAGATGATGAGCATGCACATGTCGACTCTTCTTCAGACGAGAGTTTTGATTCACAGGAGTCAGAGGATTTAGATTCAGTCTTAGAGTCAGTACATTCATATGCAGAGTCAAAGCATCCAGATGCAGTTGCAGAGCCAGAGTAGAGGCCCAAGTGGGCACAAACTACTCTTTAGGATGTAGGGGATCTCGTAGGTGATCCAGCCGATACTAGGAGGACTCGATCTGATTTTGAGGAGCCTGTTGTTGCTCTCATTTTCACTAAACCATTGCCTTCCAGACATCCTTTCTTGGTTCAGTCTTCAGATCCACAGTCTTATGGAGAGCCTACTAGAAATCCCTTTTGTGAATCTTCCATGCAGGAGGAGTACAACTCCCTCCTAAAAAACCAGACTTGGTATCTTGTTCCCCTTCTTGCTGGGAGGAAACTTATCAGATGCAGATGGGTCTATAGGACCAAGAGCATAGAAGATGGATAGATCAGGAGATACAAAGCCAGGCTTGTTGCCAAAGTCTTTCAGTAGGTCCATGGTATTGACTATGATGAGACCTTCACTCCAGTAGCGAATATGGATTCCATTTGATTGTCCCTTGCCATTGTGGCAACCAAGGGATGGGAATTCTATCAGATGGATGTGAAGAATGCATTTCTTCAGGGTGATCTCTATAAGGAGATATACATGGAGAATCCCCAGGGAATTATGCAAGACTCATATTTGATCTGTCGACTGAAGAAGTCACTTTATGGCCTCAAGATGGCTTCGAGGGCATGGTATGCCAAGATGGAATCCTACCTGTTGTCACAGAACTTTCTACATTGTAAATCATACCTGAATGTATACATGCTCATGACGATTGATTCACTTCTACTTTTAGTTCTATATGTTGATTATTTCTTGATCACTGGTTGCTCGACTTCAGTGATTTCTACAGTCAAGAGGATTCTACATGACAGGTTTTTGATGATGGACATGGGTCTGCTACACTTTTTCCTTGGACTCGAGATCAGTCAAGATGCATCAGACATCAAATTGTCTCAGGCCAAGTATGCATGAGATCTCCTTAAGAGATTTCACATGACACAGTGCAAGTCTACTCCGACTCCTTTCCTATCAGGAGTCAGACTTGAGGATGGAGGGGAGAATCCACTGGTTGACAACACACTATACAGATAGTTAGTGGGGAGCTTGTTGTATCTCACACACTCCAAACCAGACCTCTCATATGTAGTTGGCACAGTTTCCAGGTTCATGCAGGAGCCGCATGAGCTACATTGGAAAGATGCAAAGTGTATCCTTCGATATGTACATGGCACCATCACCTTTGGGATTCATTATGCAACAGACTCTACATTATATCTCATTGGGTTTACTAATTCCGACTTGGCTGCCAATAGCATTGATTGCAAGTCCACATTTGGTTACTCACTCATTCTTGGTTACAGGCCTATCTGTTGGTCGAGCAAGAAGAAAGCTGCCATTGCTCTATCATCAGTCGAGGCAGATTATAGAGGGGTAGTTAACATAAGCATTCAGGATATGTGGCTACAACATTTTCTCACTGAGTTGGGCATTCAGTTTCATCAGGCGATCGCCATCTCATGTGACAACCAGAGCATGTTGAAGTTCTGCAGAGATCTAGTTCAGAGGCGGCGGACGAAGCACATCAATATCCACATGCACTACATCTGGGACTTAGTACATGAGGGGATCATTGACTTATAGTTCTTTCCTTTATCAGAACAAATGAAGAACATTTTTACCAAGACCTTCACTGAGTAGAAATTCCATTCTCTGCGAGGTCGTCTTGAAGTGAAGGACACAGTTGCCTAGCAATTGTAGTTCTTCTTTTTACATACATTGTACCTTGACGGGGGGTGTTACACATTATTTTCATCATCCCTATGATAGTTAATGATGTAAACCTATATGTTGCCTTTAGAGGGGTCAGTGGCCTGAGTTCCTGAAGAGAGAAGGGAGAAGAACTTTTCCTGATAAAAGAAGTTACATTTTCCTATGTAAAAACCTTATAAAAAAGGATGTTCGTAGGTTGCTATATAGGCAGGGTGTGAGAATGACCAATTCTCGCAGGTTGCACTATAGCCAGGGTGAGAACAGTTCATAGGTTGCACTGTAGCTAGGGTGCGAGAATGCCAACACGTGGGAAAAACGAGCGTTTTCTCGAATCTTCTATAAGGAGAAGCTTCTATGGTGAGGTGGCATCCGAATGGTTTGGATCTTACTCGCTTTCATGATTTTGTGGGATCATCCTAACTTCCTCACCTTATCCTCTTCAACTTATAAAAGGAGAGGAATTCTCATGGAGAAAGTTAGCTTGAGCTTGTTAGCTTTGGTTGGCTTGGAATTATTAGCTTGGTTAGAGTGGCTTTGAGATTTGCTTTGTCAAGGTAGATTGTGAGTAGCTATCAGATATATGGTTTCAGAATCCTTGGAGAAAGAAGTGTGTGGGGAGCGAAGGACAGTTGGAAGGGACCTTATGACATCAAGGCAACGGTTGTAATCTCTCTTTCACATTTAATATGATACAATAATATGTTTCTTTCTCATAAAGTTAGATCTACCTTATTGCATAACTCCTTGATCATATGCATAGATTAGCTATTGAATATATAGAATTTTCTTCACTTCGATTGGTTTGTACTGTTGTGATCTGAATGGCACAAGAGCATTGGAGTGAAGCTTGGAACAACAAAGATTAAGGAAGAGATTATAAGGTATGTCTCTTATTCTCACTTTCAATTTAATTCAATAGTTAGATTTAGGGAAAGCGATATATTCTATCCTGTTTTGTTCTAGATCCAGGTGGATCTAGGGAGATCGGTTTGTGTCCACACTTACAGATTAATCCTGAAACAAAATTGGCGACTCCGCTGGGGAACGGATTGTTTCCTGATTAGTCTAGTTTCCCTTGATTTGATTGCTTGATTTATGGTCTCTGAGTCTATGGGAGATCCATCAAGACTCTCTGGATATAAGAGTTCTCTCAGAAATGTTTCCCTTTTTCAAATTTCTCTTGTTTACAGGCATTCTCGCACTGTACCCTTTAGTGGCCTGTGAGAATCACTTGGGTTCGCACCCTAGTGTTCAGTGCAGTGCGAACACCTCGTAGTCAACCCATGTCTAGCCTGAGAGAATACCTAATTCTTGCACTGTAATATACTGCTAGCCTGCGAACTTGTCTGTAAAATTTTTTGATTGGGTCTTGTCATTTTTTGATGCCCAGTTTTGCTTTGAACAGCTGGATTGAACTTTTGGAGCCTATATTGATCTGTTTACAGTCTGCTTGACATCCTTTGAGTTGCTTTTAGTCACTTTTTCTTTGTTTTGTTTTGAAGGATTAGTCTCTTGCTTTGAGTGTCTTTCAATTACAAAGCATGTGTTTTCTTTAGAATTGTTTAGGGAAAGATCCGATTTCTTCTGAATAGTTCGCTTTAAAAGAAAACTTTTAGTTTGGGTTTCTTTGTTTTAAGAAAGTTCATTATTGCTTTTAGTGAAATTTTTGAAACAAAAAAGATTTAATTTCTTGTTTTATATTAGATTGGGGGAATCCTTGCATTTGAAGTAGTGAAATTGCATGATTGATATTGATGAGTTTAATATATTTTGGGACATTGTGCATATGGGAATGATAAATGTTTTCTCCTTCTCGTAGAATAGCTTTCATCGAAATGAAACGATTTCATATTCATATCTTTGCATAATTTTCGAGTCGGTCGAAACACCATATTGTCCACGCCATCTTCCTTTTGAGTAACAACAGCCATAAAATAAAGCGCTTATAAAAATTGATTAGACATTTTTATCTTTTCTGGTAGCAAACCTACATTAGATTAGTTGTAGGGCTTTGGAATAGGTTTGAAAGATAACTTTCCAAAGCTGCAAACAAACATAGTATCTTGTGATAGGGAGAGTTAAATCCATTTACTACATTTTGTCATGGGAAGCCCTTCTCACACAAGGGTCAAGCACTAGGTTGCATTGGTATTGACAGAGTTACTCACCCTGCTTTGTTGGTATCAGTGTAGAGATTGCACGTATTATGGGGGTCACTCACGAGGTATACCCACAATGATGAGTGGAAGCATTTTGAGTTGATTTCGGGCTCGATACCCTGCCCTTGCATGTGGATCGGACTATCGACTATCCCCCCAGGCTTTATTGTTGTTGGTGGTAACCTTAGTGGCCCATCTCTCTAGGATATTTACACAAGGTGACTGTGGAGGGGCAAGTCTTCACGGTACCTGGAATCGACGTTGGCCAAACTCACTCGGGCTCCTTGGAGGGTAAATCCACAATTACTGCATGGAAGCTTGCACCAGGGTGTAAGTCCATTAACCAGGTCATCAAGGTAACTTTTCCACCTGCTCTATCTCAGCCCCTTCTTACTTTGTTCCCGCTACATTGGATTTCATCACCAACTAGTACGTTCATTGTGAGAAGGTTTTGTTTGTTTGCTTGCTTCCTAGATTTTTAGTGTGTGCTGTTTGTTTTCCCTAGTGGACTCTAGATTGGATTTTTTGTTTTTCATGGCGTCAGTTCCCGAAATGACCAATGAAGGAACCTCTGC
>ML782034.1:698081-719045 GCA_009831015.1 Picea engelmannii
TGAGATCTTTGGCTAATTTATGGTGAATGAAATTATGAGTACTTCCATAATCAATTAGGACTATTACCTTTTTCTTTTTGATGTATCCTTCGATCTTGAGGGTTTGAGGAGTGCTAATTCCAGCCAATGCATTGCACGATATCATGGGAGTCAACTCTTCAGATGAAATGGCTTCGACGTTTTCATCTTGAGATGGTTCTTGTTCTTCTTCTTCTTCCTCTTCACAATCTATGTAGAATAATTTCTTCTCACCACACTTATGTCCCTTACTGTACTTGCTGTCACAGTTAAAGCATAAACCTTTTTCTTTTCTTTCCTCCAATTGTTGAGGTGTCAACCTTGTAGGTTGAGGTGTTTTAGGAGAAGGAGCATTGTTCTCTCTATAGATGTTAGGATAGGTCCTTCTAGTAGCCATAGCCGTATTTTTTCTTTTTGCCTCTGGGACGTTGCGGAACAAGGGTTCCGAATCGACACACAACTTTTGACCATTGAGTTAGAAGACGTGTATTTTTTGACCGACCTCTCAAAAAGAGGGGTCCCCATATCTTTCACTTGGCATAGGGTGCTACTTGAACAAGTGGACATGTATTTGGCATGCCACTGCATCCCAGGAGAAAGGTTGGTAGGGGGAAAGATCCCTATCAAGGATATTCGAGATTTGCCCCTCCGATCTATACTATTCGCTATCACAAGCGTGACAGGCGGCACTAGCACCCATCTAGCATCGAGATCACAGGTGGCTTATGGTATTCAATGTTTGGAACCAACACTGTTCAACTGGAGTGCAACGTTCCTTCAAAACGTGAAGGAACAGATCTCATGGTGCAGGACTGGACAGAAGCAGTTCGGCTATGGCTCGTTTTTGGTCTCATTTTTTCTAGAGTGCATCCCTTAGCTGCAGCCTCAGATAGTACTGGCGGTACGACTAGTGGATGAACCTAGGATGGAGAGGTGGACTAGTCTGTCTCCAAGGCTAGTTTTAGAGTCAAAGTTCCATTTCACTGGCGATTTATTTGCTTGGCTGAGACAACAATACCTTTGGATAGAGGACTTCCCTTATGCCGATGTAGATTTCCGTGGGAGTATGAACTTGATTTTGCCTGCGGGGGAAGACTGGGATGAGTCAGGTAAGAGACTGAGCCGTACCTTGTCTAGTTTTTGTTTTTTAAGTTTTTGATGTATATATATATTTTTTGAGGGGTATATAAAAGAGTTTTAACAGATGTATTGTTTCCAACATGAAGACAAGGGAGTAGTGTGCCCAGCTGATATACCGGTACCAGAACGTCGTGGAGGCATCCCAGTCATAGCAGATCTGGTGGTACTAGTAGTAGGTCTCTGGGAGGTTGAGAGAAACCTCCAAGGTATTACGATGGGCATCCGTCCTCTGTAGAGGGGGGAAGTGCCTTTACATATGTAGTGCCACACTGTAGGAGTACCGGAGAATATCAATTCTCTGTTGAGGTGCGTAGTGCACGCAATAGTGTGTTACTCACAGCACAATGTAGTGTGGGGAGATTAGAGTCTCTCCGGTGATCATGTTTTGTATGCCTTGTCAGGCGACGTTGTATGGGTGGAAAGGCCCAATATTTTTCTCTTCCACATACTTTTTGATGTAATGCAAACATTTCAGTCACACCATATATATATATATATATACAGTTTCAAGTTTTTATGATGCCAATGATTTGTACATGATGATGTATGTGATGTGTTTTAATTTACATGTAATGTACAGTTCACTTTTCCTTAAATCTTATATGTGGGCAAGATACTGATCCATGATATAATTAGCTAACACATCTGAAACACTATTAAGTTCTCTCAGAATGTGTCTATATTCAATATAATCGAACATTCGTTCAAGACGACGAACTTGCAAGTGTATACGTAGCAGGATAGGACTACGGATAGCGTAGATGCAGTTGAGTTGATAAACCACGAGTTGGGAGTCCAAGTAGATAATGATGTGAGAGATACCTAGAGAGGAGGCTTGGGTCAATAGTCTAATGACAGCGTGATATTCTGCCATATTGTTGGTTGCTGGTCCTAAACAGATGCCTCTTGAACTCACCACCTTGTCAAACTGGTAAATAACCCAAGCTGCTGAAGCAATGTTTCGGGTATGTCGGCTAGCGCCATCCGCGAACCCAAAAAAGATAGGAAAGGAAGACGTCATCTGCGCATGAAAACACAGGCACAATCATGAGTGGTGACGGTAAAGACTCGAGAACGCGAAAGAAATAGACACACCAAACTAAATACAATAATGTACAAAGTACAGATGCTAGGTGATCTAGGCATAGTACTTCTTAAGCTAAATCCCGTTTCGAGGCTCTCCAAGGGAAATTCCATCATGATCAACTAATTCGTAGGCACCTTTGTGTAGGACACGCTTCCCGATGTAAGGACCGTGCCACATGGGTTCTAACTTTTCTGTCCCCAATTTATTGCGAGCTTGGTCGTAAACAAGGACTAAGTCTCCTTCTGCGAAAGTCCAAGGGTGGACGAATTTGTCATATTGACTTTTAATTTGTTTATGATGTGCCTCATTGACGAGAGCAACATCGCGTCGTGTTTCGTCTAGTTTGGATAGATATAAAAATTGTTCTTCTTCGACAGAAGTATCGGGCAGGAGTTCTACTTTTAGTTTGAGTGATGGAATCTCTCACTCGATTGGTAGAACGACTTCAATGCCATAGACCAACTAGAAAGGAGTAAATCCAGTTGAAGTTTTCATAGAGGTACGATAGACCCAGAGAGCGGAGAACAGTTGTAAATGCCATGATGTTTTGTTTTCCCCTACCATACATTGGATCATGGTCTTTAGGACTTTGTTGATAGCCTCAACTTGTCCGTTTGCCTGAGGGTAGTAAGGAGATGAGTTTTCATGGTGAAAACCCAATTTGACATGTAACTCTCTCATCATATGGTTTTTGAAGTGCACCATGGTTAGTGACAATGGCACATGGTACACCAAAATGAGTTATGATGTGGTTGAAAAGGAATAAAGTGGCAGTACGGCCATTATTTAGGAAGGTAGGCATTGCCTCGGCCCATTTGGTGAAGTAGTCGACAACGACGATGATGTAACCGTGCCCCCCGGCTAAGGTAGGCTTACACTGCATGAAATCGATGCCCCATTTGGAAAAGGGGCCGATGGCGATGATGGGATGCAGTGCCATAGGGTGGGTGTGGGCCTTCTTGTTAAATATTTGGTAGTGTGGGCATATTTTGACAGCCTTGATGCAATCTTTGAAAATCGAGGGCCAAAAGTAGCCGACACGTAGGATTTTTTGGGCTGTGGCCATCCTGGAAAGGTGATTGCCAAAGGCGCCAAGGTGAAAATCATTCAAAATGCATTTAGCCTCTTCGTGAATCAGGCATCACCGAAGGATGGTGTCAATACCATGGCAATACAAAGTGTCGCTGAGAATAATATAATGGCGAGAGTGGTGACGAATATGTTGACGCTCTTTGTGAGAGATGTTGGGTTGAAAACGTTGGGTTTGGAGGTATAGGAGAATGTCTCTGTACCAAGGATCAGAGGTGCTGATGAGGAAGAGAGATTCATTGGGGAGAGAGTCTCTAGGTTCAATGTTTTCATCGGCACGAGGGAGAGCACAGATGAGCTCAGCAAACACCAGGGATTTTTTGGCTTTAGCCTTCGTAAACTTGAGATCGAATTCTTGGAGAATAACGATCCATTTTGAATATTTTCCCCCAAGTACTTGATGTGTCAAGATGTGATACATTGGGTTGGAGTCTGTGATTACCATGGTGGTGCGTAATAAGATGTAGTGGCGGAACCTTTGGACAGCAATGACGGCTGCCAGAGCCAGTTTCTCAACATGCGAATATCTGAGTTCGGGTCCAGATAAACTCTTGCTCAGATAATAAATCACATGTTCTTCATCGTTGGGGTCTTCTTGAACTAACACCATTGCGATGGTGGAAGTGGAAGTGGCCAAGTAAAGGATATAATCCTTTGTGTATTTAGGAGGATGTAACAAAGGCGCATGGATCAAAGAGTTCTTGAGAGTGTCGAATGACTATTGAGTGGCATCATCCCAGATGAAAGGGACATTCTTTTGTAGTAACCACATAAATCCTTTAGTGATCTCGACATAATTGTAGATGAAACGGTGAAGAAAGTTTGCTTTACCTTACAAACTTTGGAGTTGGGTTAAATTGGTAGGTGGGGGTAAGGCTAAGATGGCCTTGATCTTTAAGGGATCCACCCTGATCCCATCTTTGGAGACAATGAAACTGAGGAGTCGACTGGATTAGACAACGAAAATTCATTTGTGTGGGTTTAGACGAATGCGGTAGAACCTACATCGCAGAAAAATTGCGCGTAAATGATCAATGTGATCGGATCCATTTAGCGAATGTGCAGGTAAATCGTCGAGATACGGTTCTGCTATATGTTTGATGTCATGAAAAGCGTACGACATGGCTTGCTAGAAAGTGGCTCCATCATTTTTAAGGCCAAAAGGTAGCTTGCGGTAGGCAAAAGTTCCCCAAGGGCAGATGAAGGTTGTCTTGTGTTGATTAGTAGGCAAGATTTCGATCTGGTTATATCCAGAAAAGCCATCCATGAAAGAGAAGATTACGCTCCCCGCGCAATTATCGATGATTTGGTCGATGAAGGGCATAGGGTAGTTGTCCGTAGGACAGGCTTTGTTGAGGTTTCGATAGTCAATGAAAACACAGATGGTCCCTTGTTTCTTAGCAACCGGAACAAGGTTGGAGACCCATTCAGTTAAAGGGACGGGATAGATGAAGCCAGATTTTAGAAGTTTTTCAACTTCTGCCTTTATAGCTGTGATTTTATTGGGATGAACCGGACGAAGCTTTTTCCGAACCGGTTTCATGTCAAGGTAGGTTTTGATTTCATGTACGACGATTGGAGGGTCGATCCCTGGCATTTCCTCGTAAATCCATGCGAAGACATCAGAAAATTCCTTGAATAAAGCGGTGTAAGAAACCACTTCGTCGGGTGTGCAATTGGCACCAAGGTTGATGTTTTCCACGATACCTTCTTTGATTGAAATGTCAATCGTGGTCATGGTGGAGATGTTACCCATGTTCCCCTCAGAGAGAGTGTCTTGTGTGAGGATAGGAGATTGCGGAGCTTCGGTAACATTGGGATGGAAGACAAATTGTATGTCTTGCTGGATTTCTTCCAAAGGTAGAAGAAAAGAGGATCGATGGTGGTTGTCATCCCAAGGTAAGTCGCCGATGCTGAGCATTTCCATGATGGATTCGTCTGAAGGAAAAATGTGGGAAATGTAATCGATGACAGATGATAGGGAATCAAACCAAAAGGGCACCGAGTAAGTGTCGGGTGCCAATCGATGTGAAGTATTCAAAGAGGGAGAGGCAGATTGAATAGTTACGTATCCGGCCTCGGCTGGGCTAAGTGACATAGTGTCAGCAAGCACATCAAATTCCAAAGGACTAGGTACAATCCAAGGGTCAGATGACTCCAGGGATTGATAAGGCATAGTTGAGTTCATATTGACAACGACAATATGATGTGCAATAGGTGGAAGTGGTGTAGGGAAAGTACCCATGAGGCTAGAATCTTTCAATAAGCCAACACCAACGCTTTCATATGTAACTGGGTGGTCTCCCAGAAAAGGAATGATGTTGGTAGCAGGGATGCAGGCGTCGGGTGTACAGAACTTGAGCTGATCGACAGTAACAATTTTTCCTTGATGGGGGAATTGTACACATCGAAACAATGACGAGGAAACGACAGTCATGGTGTAGAACCAACTTCTTCCAAGTAGTAGGTTGTAATTGAGGGGAGCATGGAACACCTCGACGTCAACGGTAACAGTTTTTCCGCCCAACTAAACGGCTAAGGATTGTAGTAATCCATGAGGATGAAAACCTTGTCCATCAAAGGTGCATAACATGGTAGCAGATTTGTTAAGGGCCGGTGATTTCAAACCTTTCCAACAGGCTAGAGACATGACACAGGTGGATGCTCCCTCATCTAGGATAGTCCGGTGGATTTGTTGATTGTGGACAACAACATCGAGTTGGAAAGCTAGCTGGTGGGAGAGTCGCGGTTGATGATCGTCTAGATTAAACGTGATATTGTTTGATGACTCAGGATCAAAAGCGCTGATGGCGGCTAAGATTTTTCTACGTTGGCTGGGGCAGTGTTGTAGAACTTCCAAGGTGGACATGGCACACAGGGTTTGGGCCAAATCTTCTACAATGTTGTAATTTTGGGCCTCCCGTGAATTAGGATTGAAGGTAGATTTCTAGATGGTGCTCTTAGGAGGGCATAAGATAGAGTCAAAATAAGGTTTATCAATATGGAGTGGCCTTGATGGAGGGCTAATAGATGGAGGATTGACGGAGGATGGCAACGGGTCTGACAGAGAACCGTTAGCAATTTTTTGATTTATCAGGTTTAACTGGTGTGTCATATGTCGTAGAGCGAGTAGTTAGATTAACTCCGTTAAACATGTAAATGTGGGCACTTGTTGAGGCCTCATCATGGGGTTGGTTGGAACTGCCTCCCAGCATGGGGGTTTGTGCAACCAATGATTGTTGCTGCGGAAAAGGCTGAGTGAGCACAACGAGTTGCAAATTTCCTTTGAAAAGTTTAGCCACTTCATCGCGATGTGGGTAGTATCGAGTGTAGTGATCATCGCCACAAATGAGACATGGCAATTTCAGTTTTGGTTGCAGTTGTTTTCCAGCAGCAGGGGTTTGCAGTTGGTTCTTGGGTTGTTCGTTGTTATTGTTCTTCTTTGGTTTGTTTCTCACTTTCTTCTTTCCCCCAAGTTGTTGTGAAGGGGTTGACTGGACCGCATTCACATTAGAGACATGTGTTTGAGGGGGGGTAGAAGAGGGTGTAGTCGAATTGGGAGAAACCATGGAAGCGGGCCGCTGGATCGTTCCAGTAGACTGGGTAGCAGATTGAGTCTTGATGGAGCCAATAACTCCATCCGCATGTGAATCAGTCGATGGTTTGGATGGATCGCTAGTGGCACGGGTAGCATTCGGTATCAACTCATATAGAGTATCAGATTGTGAATAGACTAATTCTAAGTGCTGAGCTCGGGCAATGGCTTCTTCCTCGGTGATGACACTACCCATGGCAACATCACGAGCAATTTGGGGTAATAGTGATTTCGTGAAACATTCTGCTAACAATTGGTCAGGAATGACTGCTTTGATTAACCTTCGTCATCGTCTCCATTCATGGATATGATTGGAGATATGTACCGAAGTTGTCTAACGAAGGGAGGTTAATAGTTCAGTATCTGTCTCGTATTGAATGGGTAGCTGGAAGTGCATGAGGAAGGAAATGGCGAGGGAGTTGAAATCGTGAAAAGATGCATGTGGTAATTCAATATACCATTTTGCTGTGGAACCCATAAGTGTTCGTTGGAAAATACACAAATGAATCCAATCGTCCATGAGGGAGTTGGACGAACACCACAAATGGAAGGTCATCACATGGTTGTTTGGGTCTTCTCTGGACTTTCCGTCAAATTTTGGGATATCAGAAGGGAGTTTAGCTAGAATGGATGGCCAAACCGGAGAATGATAAATAGGATCATTCGTTAACCAAGACAAGTCTGGAAGGTCCAAGGTAGCTAGAAAGGGTAGTTGTCGGTTAACCTGTGGGTAATGCTGGTGTGGCAGAGGAACACCAATGGGGCCTAATACTAGGTTATGTGGATAATTATAACTCATGGGCCCTCTCATGTGGGGTTGGTTTTGACCAAGGTACATAGCATTTGATATGTTTTGAGAAGTGTGTGTGAGTGGAGGATAACCGTATGGGTTTTGTGGATTATAGGGTGGGTTTGGCATTTGTCCATAAGGGGGTTGTTGCGGAGTCTGAACATTTTGTCCCGTGGAGGCATATCTGTTTCCTTGAAAAGGGACGCTCCACAGATTGGGTATGGCAGACACATTTTGTCCTTGTGGTTGATGATAGACTCTGGATTGAGGCTGCCCCCCAGCATGACGGTGCCCCCCGAATGGAATTTTTCCTCTAGTGGGAAGATGCCCCCTAGCATTAGGGTTCCCTCTGAATGGAATTTGTCCACTGGTGGGAGGATGCCCCCTAGTTTGAGGTAGAGTTCCTGGGATTTGAGAGCCAGATGTCAATGACTGATCAGTGCCACCGATCAGGTTAGGGCCACCAAGACTGGTCCCTCTGAGTTGTTGGATAGGTACGAAACTTCCCGGTATAACTTGGGTAGTGGTTTGGGAAGTGGTGGAAGCGAAAGCATTCAGTGACCTGAATCCAAAAGGAAGTGTAGGTCTTGGTGTTATAGGGGTGCCAATCGGAGCTTGATTAACTACTATGTTACCGGCAGGGATAGTCGGGATGTGTGGGGTCATTGTCGAATGGGCCATCTGGAGGGGAATAGTAGACCTTGGGCCAACGGAGGGTGTGTTTGGACCAATGGTTGGTGTGGTTGTAAAAGTGATGGTACCGGTGAAGTGATTTGGGGGTACGGTGTAGGAAAAAGGTGCATCGACGCCTTCCCCTGTTCCATAAAGATCTCGCACCAGGCATGGTGGACTTCGAACAATGTCTGCAGTCCAAAAGGGGTCATTGGCTAAAGGGTTTTGAGAAGACCCAGCCAGAATGTCAGAAGGATTAATGACAACAAACTCTCCAGCAGAATTTAGGTGGAGGATCTGTTGTTCGTATCCCTCTGGAATGTGGTAAGCTTCTAGAGATTCTGAAACAATTCGAAAATTCTCCAAAGGAATGGGAACTTCTTCCTGGGAAGTTGTAGTATTTTGAACCTCGCTCTGTTGAGGAGATCCCTCCATAGAATGAGGGGGTAAAGGGGTGTTTCCTTCCATATTTTTTGGAGGAAGTCCCTGTAGCCTCCGCGAGTGGCATGGAGGGTCGATGTTGGCAGAAAAGAGTTAGTGAAAGAAATCTATGGCCAACTAATGAAAAGAAACAACACACGCTAAAAAATATAAGAATCACAACCAGGCAAACAGGAACTTCTTTTGATGACCGTACTAGTTGGTGATGAAATCCAACGTCGTGTGATCAAGTCCAGAAGGGGCGGGGATAGGGTGGAATAGTTACAATGGCAACCTTCTTAACAGACTTACACCTTGGTGCAAGCTCCCACGCAGTAATTGTAGATTTACCCTCCAAGGAGCCCAAGTGAGTTTGACCAATGTCTGCTCCAGGTACAGTGAGACTTCCCATCACCGTCACCTTGTGTAATACCCTAAATATTATGGCCACTAAGGTTACCAATTCGCAGTCAGCCCCTAGGTGGGAACATTCGACAGTCCGATCCGAACATACGGGCAGGGTATCAAGCCTGAAATCAACTAAAAGGCTTCCACGCAGTAATTGTGGATTTACCTCAAAGTGATCCCCATAATACGATCTGACCACCACAACCAGTTAAACCACGGAGGGTTAGTCCCCGTAGCTTACCCGAATGTGACCTCGTGCGTAACCCCTATGTGAGAGGGGGATCCCAGGCAGACTTATACGATAAATGGATTTGACTCTCCCTAACTCAGGATGCTAGTGTTTGTTTTTGGAACTTTGGAGAGTTATGCTCACAGCCCTAATCCAAAGCACTGAGCCTATTCTACTGTTGGTGGAGGATCCTAGAAAAGAAAAAGTTCTAGATAACTTTTAATTAGTGTTGATTTTATGGCTGTTCTTTATGCAAAGTGGTGCATGGAAGTGAAACAGATGGGATTATGACTCAAACCCAAAGAATGCATTGAATATGATAAGCATTCATTTCTTTTCGATGAACTTCTATCTAAGGGAGAGAGAAAGTTCTCTTCACTAACAAGCACTAATACGGAGTTTCCTCAAACAATTCTTTTTCTCGATCAAATCCTGATGTAATGCTAAAACTTTCAAATGCCTTCTAATGTGCACAATAAATCATGCAGATTCTTTTTGTTGTTTGTATATTAATAATGATTAATTCAACATGATGCTCATTTTGCTAATTATCTTTTGTATGAATGAAAACCAAACTAGCACAAGAAAAAGTCATACAAACAATACACCCTTTCATTGCAATCAAAATGAAAAGAGAAAGAAAAGAAACAATCAAAGAAAAATACAAAATTCAAACCCAAAAAGAAAATGTTGAAGAACACTTATCTTGACTAAAATCGATATGAAGAGGTCTGTGGGCCTTTGATGACCTTCACCAGGGTTTTCACTCAGTTAAACAAAGAGAAAGACAATGCATGGGTCTCAAAATCCAATCAACAAAAACCAATGACAATAGTGAAGGAGGCTTACAAGATCCAAGTAGTAAGATGTTTGTTCTTCAAGAAAAAGACAGATGTCGAGGCTCGAAAGGAAGAAACATTGACTCACAAGGCTACTCAGCAGAAGAGACACAGAGGCAAAACCCAGAAAAAGAAATTCTGGAGGGTTTTTTGGCCTAAAAAGAGGTTGGCACTCTGTTTCTAAAGGTAAGGGGCATTATAGCACTCTGTGAAAAGCTATGGGGGAGCGCTGACACTCTGTTAACACTAGGATAGCGGTGCCAGGGTCTAAAACTCCCAAAAATGTCAAGAAAATAAAAAAAAATTGAAATTCAAACTTGACAACTATGTTGAGTATGATGGGACAAGGAGCCAATCAACTCATGAAACCAATCAAAAGAGGAGTGAACCAGGTCTTAAGAAATCAAGGGATAGAACAAGTTCAATGAGGAAAAATCAAAACAAGAAGTTTCGATTTGAGGCTATCTCCCCAGTGGAGTCGCCAATTTCTGTTGTAGGAAAATCTCCCTGCGGACAGGTAGATCGCCTCTAAGAGCTTGACCCTAACTCTAGACAGAAAATGATTAACATGGACACTGACTTCCTTTCAAATCTATCTAAGCTAACACATGAGAAGGATGGATGACAACAATACCTTTTTATCGATGTTTTTCCCTGCACGCTCCTAGTTGCACTTCGATCCTTTGCTTCTTGCTGGATGCTGTGGAAAAAACAAGATACGACCACTTCCTACTCTATTGATATTAGCTTGAAAATAGATCTATCAATTAATGATAAGTTCATGTGACATCAGACACAAACTAGAAAGAAACAGGCCAAGTGTGTCATATTGATGAGAATAACGACAGCAGTACTTACAATCATAGATGTGAATGTGACAGCTTCGTCGAGTCCTCTTCATCTAACCCTTTCCTGAAAGATCCACAACCTAGACAACATCAACTTCAATGATCACTCTCCTTTGGCTGACTATGTATTTTCTCCAAGATCATAAGTTTCATGCTAGCAGTTCCTCCTCCTTTCCACCATCATAGAGCCTGCTTATATAGGTTAAGAGGAGCTTAACTTCTTGAGTTATCTTTAGAAAAAGTTGGGAACTTCCTCCTCAGATTAGGGATCGCTTGATGAAACCAATAATTTGAACACAACTGCCTCCTAATCTCGAAATATCCTCCCCTTATTCTCCTCAACGGGCCAACTACTACCTCAGATTAGGCAGCGCTCCCTTAGAAGGGGCATCAGAGCGTTGTAGCGCTCTCTGGTTAGCTTTGGAGGGGTGCCAGCGCTCTCAATATGAGCAGTGCTCCTTCAGAGGGGAAGGGGAGTGTTATAACACTCCCTGAAGACTTATAGGGGAGCACCAGTGCTCCTAGAGCTAATATAGAGGAGCGCTCCCCCTCAAAACCTCTGTTTTAGAGCTCTCTTTAGGTGTCAAGAGTTATTTGACTTCAATGAATTAGTTCTTCTTCTTCAAATCAAGCATATGAGATGTTTCAAGTGTCTCCTTAGTGTCATCATCATGGCAATATTCTCAAACATTATTTTCAACACTTGCGACCAACTTGCGACATTTGCAAAATTTGTAAGGAATATGCGACACTTACGACAATTGAGAGGAACATGCGACACTTATCCAGCTGAGTAATTTTGACGTGTAACAGTTGTGCCAGGGGATTTTGTGAAAATCATGCCACTTTTTAGAGTTCTTCTTCATATTTCTATTACCCTTTGTTTCATATGGCTTGGAATGGTTTTTTGAAGTCTAGTCATTAGGGTTGTCTTTACCATACTTTGGTTGTTTCAGATTTGTAGACCCGAACTCTCGCTTGTTTTGGTACTTAAATTTTTGCTTGATTTTAAGAACATGTTGGTAAGAAACACCCAGTGATGAGATGTCTAGAAAATCCATTCCAATTTGGATGTATCTGTGTAGAGCCCCATTGTTGGGGCTCAGAAATGTCTTATTCTCATCCACCTTTCCCTTCATCATTATTAACATTTCATCGCCCCATTAACCTTTCACGATATCATTTCCATAAATATACTTGGGTTTCACCTTATTGTCCTCGACTTTATTCATTTTAGTATTGAAAAGGAATTTGTGATTAAATGTTATAAAATCAACATGTTTTCATATATATCTCAAATATGTGTGAGCTTTGTAATGTGTAGGAATATGTGAAGGATTAATTCAAAGGGCTTCTTGAATACTTCCTCCACCATTTCAATATTTGAGGAGATAATTCAAGGCCATTCCAAGGAGAAGATCATGGAGATTTGGTTGGAATATCTTATCCAAGATATATGAGATATATGTGTGAGGATTTAAAGGGATTATATTTTGTAATAACGGGAAATAGGTTGAGAGAATAGTGGATCTATATTAATGAGATGGTTATCTTATCTTCAAGGCTCTCATGTATAAAAGAGAGTTCTCTCTCTTCATGATAATTCAATTAGATTATTAAAGTAGAAGAGGAATTAGATTATTCAATTAGAATTCAATCAGTTGTAAGTAGAGAATTAGAGTAATCTTTAATGGTAGTCATTAGGATTCGAAAGAGAAAGGGATTCTTAGCTTTGATTCCTGCTTTCATTATTATGTTATGAAGATTGATTTGGTTATTTTTAATATAAGATTGCTTCATTGGTGTGATCTCACATATGTTGTTGTGTCATTCAATTATTCACATGTTGTACTTGCTTTTCCTTCATGTAGTTCTCCATTTCTAGATTAATTCCTTTACACAATTTTTCATTCCTAGATTAATTTCATTTATGCAACTAGATTAATTCAACTCCAAGTCGCGTGTTAGATTAATGATTCTATTTCAATCGTCTGTTAGATCAATGATTCAATTCTATTTGTAGCTTAAACATTAGATTAGATTAGTCTCGCTTCATTCTTGCATATACTTTGTGTGTGCTTCGTCAGTTTACGACCCCCGAGTTGACAAATTAGATAGTTGGGAAAATACTACAATGCAATCAATTCAACATTAGTTCGGCCCAATATAACAACTGTCGTTCCCTTGTCACAATTGTTGTTCATTTTGTTGTTCATTTGAACAGGATGATTGTTGTTTCTTTTGCTATTCCTTTGAATAGAACAACTGTCGTTCCCTTTACAATTGTTGTTCCTTTATAGGTGTTTCATCTCTGGAGGCTAGGCATTGAAAATAGAAGGTAAGAACCTATGTAGGCGACAAGTAAAACACTTGTGCCAGTGCCTATCTTTGGTTGATGCATAGAGGTTGTTTTTAGGACATCTTTAGAGCCCAACTTTTTGGCGCCATTGCTGGGGAAGCACGATGGATTGAGGTATTAGTTTCTTTTTCATTTCAATTCATGCAAGTGTGATTAGACATGATCCTAACTCTAAGGTGACATACGGGTAAGGACATATAGGGTAGTGTAAATTTCAATTCATGCAAGTGTGTTATTTTAAATTTCTCTTTCATGCAAGTGTGATTAAACATGCTCCTAACTTCAAGGTGACATACGGGTAAGGACATGTAGGGTAGTGTAAATTTCAATTCCTGCAAGTGTGGTAGTTTAAATTTCTTTTTCATGCAAGTGTGATTAGACATGATCCAAACTCCGAGATGACATATGGGTAAGGACATGTAGGGTAGTGTAAATTTCAATTCCTGCAAGTGTGGTAGCTTAAACTTCTTTTTCATGCAAGTGTGATTAGACATGCTCCTAACTCTGAGGTGACATATGGGTAAGGACATGTAGAGTAGTTTAAATTTCAATTTCTACAAGATTAGTTTCAATTTATGCAAGAGTGATCTAGACATATTGGTAAGGGGTCATAGAAGCTCGTGAGAGGAGACTCCTCATGTTCTCCCTACCAACTAGGTAAAAGTAGTTTCAATTTCCGCAAGATTAGTTTAAATTTTTGCAAGTGTGATATACATGTGTTGGTTCTAGGGGTCTTAGCAGCTACTTGAATGGAGACTTCTCATGTTCTCCCTGACCAACTATCAAGAACATTTTAATTTCCGCAATGGTGAAGAGTAATTTTTTAATGTTTTAGCAAGGGTGTTTTTTTTAAGTTTTTCATTTTGATTTGGGTGCTGTAAGAATCATTTTTTTAACATGATTTAACAATGAATATTAGCTTGAAACTACTCACTCAGATCCTGGCAGATGTCGGGATTTCCTCTTCCCATGAAGAAGATATCTCGACAAGGATCAAACATTCAAATACTCTTCCAGAAATAATTGAAGATCCAACATCTGAAGACTCTTATGCATCCGACGACGAACAATTGATTGAAAAGGAGATCAAGGAAGATGAAGAGGAGTTACATCATGATATGAGTGAGGAAATACACACCTATGAAATCTTAATCGAACGATGGTTTCAAGCGAGTACTAGGTTAGATACATTTAGTTTTTCTTTTTATTTTCTTAATTCACAATTTCAACAACTAATTTCGCAGGCTCATACATATTCTCGACTATCAATTGTCAAATTGAAAGGTAACACATTTTTATTACTATTGCATGCATGGCTACATTGGCTCTTTGATTATACGTAACTAATGTCTCATTTCCAATTAGTGTAGTGTAGGTAGGGTTTTATTTTCGAGTTTTTTTATTTTTGTTAGAATAAGTATTCTCTCCTCCTTGCTTCGTGTGATCGCGAGGATCATAAAATAGGATAACTAATTAATTTCAGGAAAAATTTTAATTGTTGACGACTACATAAAAAATGCCTAATCTATTTTCGATCTAGAATCGTTCCATTTGCGCATAAATTTTTTATAAGTTTGAAGTAATTTTTTTTTAAAGTTCTTCTATTCTTTTATTTTTTATTTTTTTCAAAACATAAAATGAAAATAATAATAATAAATAAATAATTTTGTAGTAATAAAACATTGTACTATGCAGTCTTGGCATTTGAATGGATATTCCTTCCTTGTAGTGGGATTTTACAATGTTACATGTACACCTGGTTGTGCTGCGAGAAACCGATTGCATCCTTTCCTACTTGCATGTATCCATGTGACATGCTTTTGAGCATCATAGTGGGAATTTTCTTCGACTACCTTCATAAAGAATGGCAACACATAAAATATCCACGAGGAAACATGCAGGATGCAACAAGTATACCTTTGATGGGAAGCTATCCAAAATTAATCTCTTATGTCGACAGTTTTAGTAAGGACTTGATGTACAAGAGTTTTTGGCGGTATTCCAGTTAAATGAAAGTGCCTCATGTATTGGATCACAACCAACATATGCAATAGAATGTCCTGATGTTGACAACAACGGGATTCAAACATGGTGGTCAATTATAAGCCAAGAATCCTTGGTGGCAATCAAGAAGGATGCACATATATAAGTATTAACATCATCCCCTGAAGTGGCCCAAAAACGGAGTAGATGTGGAAGTTGTGGATCGAGGTCTTATCCGCAGGGCTTTGCCGAAGTAATACATTCATAAAGATACCTATGCCAAGTCACCTCCACCGAGAATTCAAGGCCGAGCAGCCCAACCAAGTATCCTATTATCAAAGCCAAGAGGTTGTCCATCCAATCAAGTAAGAAATGCCCTAACCAGAATAATCTCAGTCATTCATTACTCCCAGGCTACTGGTCGAATTACCCCTAGAAGGAGGATGGTCGGATCCATAATGGAGAACTTATTTACTTGTGTCAACAAGATGGAAGATGTTCAACAATGAATCCAAGGAGTTCATTTTTATATATGGGCATGAAACACAACCTCCATGAATAAAATGACCTTCACCACCAATCAATCGTGACAGTAAATATTCCCATGCTCTCGTATTTCCATGTTGCAATTACCTCACTCGAACGGTGAATAATCATCTGCAAGCACGCAAATTTCTGCCTCTTGACTAGTAAACTATTGTTGATGGCATGGATGTGCCAATGCTCAGTGTCCAGGCATGGATCTGGTTCAGGAAATCTATATGTACTCCTGATAAAGTGGTCACGACATTTAATTCAGAGATGTGTGTGTTCAAATATCTATTAATTGCAAAGATATGTGTGTCCAACAAACTACCCATTTGTGATGGAATCAGACGAGGATGAATGGCTGACAGTGAATCAAAAATTATTCTCTACATGGTGTGCATAATATCTATGATCTATGGTTCCATGATGCACAGCTAACATCCGTCTAGATACAATGATTTTCCTCTTCTTTAGTGTGGATAGATATGGGTCCAAAGGAGATGGGATGGTTCATGACATTGATGTCTTTTTGGCAGCCTAGAAAGCGACATGCACAAGCAGCTTGGATTCTGACAGGGTTTAGCAACTCTTGGTATGGGGAGAATGCAGAAGAGAAGGTGTATGGCCTTCTCCGGTGCAGAGAGGACACATCGCCACAACAATTATTCAATTGTTCACACTATTCAACCTGGAGCGAGCATCACTGTTCAACAAACTCTACGAAAATAACATAGGTGGTCGAGTGTGGAAGCCCATGTCGGCCCTTTTCACTCCAATCCCCAGACTATCAAGTGCAAACTGGGTTATTTTCAGAATGAGTGCAAGTGCTCATAAGTTTCTATGAAAGTAGGGGGCAATGCCTTGTTAGGAAATTATAGAATTCGATATGACATATACCCTTTCTCGGCACTATTTCTCATCCTCACAGTGCAATAGCAAAAATCTTCAAGAAACGTGGCCATTATATGTGGGGATATTGGAGGCGGATTGCATGTCTATGAATAACCATGTTTTTGATATAAAACACATTGAAAAATGGGGTCTCATATACTTCAATAATGCTAGAAATAATAGAGATTTGGAATGTCATCATAAGAACTTCAAGGATGCCTTCATAAGAAGGTGTGAGGAGGTTGGAATGAGCATGAATCCAACTCCCCTTGTTTGGGAATATCAACCCATGTCAAAATTCAATGATAAGGAAGCTCTTAAGAGAAATCTGTTGAATGTGGACACAAAAGAAAAAGGTGAGTTGTAGATTCTGATATGTGCCATGGGGGAGAAGCATGAGGGCTAGAAGACTCTCAAGATCATTTCCGAAACAAATATTGGATTGGTCACCCATTGTTGCCTATTTGAGCATGTCAACAAGTGCTCTAATCCACGGTTGGAAAAGTAGGCATCGCAGTATTTGGCGAATTTGGCCTTGAAAATGAATGCAAAAGTAGGTGGAAGAAATGTTGCCCTTGTTGATAGCCTTTCTCACCACATACTACGACTTGGCGATGGTCACATTATGTGCATTGGTGTCAATGTCAACCACCCTAGCTTCAAGGATGAGACGAGTCCCTCCATTGCATGCAGTTGTTGGAAGCATCAACTAGCCCTACTCTAATCGCTATAATGCAAGAGTCAACTACCAAAAGAATAGGGTGGAACACATTAAAAAACTCAAGGGGATGTCAAAAGAATTATTGGACGATTATGTCAAAGATAACAAGAGGTTACCTAATAGTATACTCTTCTTTAGAGATGGTGTCAGTGAAAGTCAATTCGATAAGGTCCTCAACGAAGAATTAGTTGCCTTGAAAGAAGCAGTAGCCCAATTCAAAAACTACAATCCTCATGTTTCCTTCATAATAGCTCAGAAGAGACATCACACCAAATTGTTTCCTAGTCAAAGACAACAGCGGATGAACTCTAGCAATGTTCTTCCTGGCACTGTGGTGGATACAATCATTATCCATCCATGACAGTTTGATTTCTATCTGTCCAGCCATGATGGGAAACTCTTGGAGGATTTTTCTTCATATTATTCGTGTTTCTTTTTGGTCATGAGAGGCAGACAAGTCCTGATGTTTTCCATCACGAGAAGGATGAAATCGCAAGACAAAGTGTGACAGCAGGATTGAATTTCACAGAAGAGATGATAAGTGCAAATTCTATTACAAGGCAGTTGGGAGATTAGATGACACTGCCTAAAGCATATGTTGTACTTGCAAAGGAAAACAACAATTTGCAATTTGCATGGGAATTGAGTTCCCATATTAGGGATTGTCAATTACTTCTATCTAAAGAAGCTACAAAAAGAAGCCTGGTTACAATGTAGGAGGCAGAGGCTACTATACAAGAATTAGCAAGATTAATTTATCATGTAAAAGAATTCCATTATGACAGTGCAACTATTATCATGAAATTGAAAGCTTAGATACAAGCTTTGGAATATCGTGCAAATCCATCCAATGTACAGAGCACAACATTGGACAGTTAGTTGCAAAAGTAACTCCTAAGAGCCTTTATTGTTTGGGTATAATGTTGACATTGGAATGGATCAAGCATCGTAAGCTCCATAAATATATGGAGGAGAAGAAAAATTCCCCAAGGTTCACATATATAAACTTGTGTCACTTTTGTGTCTTCTTAGATAATGTGCTTACAACATCTATGTTGGTGAACTCTACAATCTACCATGTTGATCATCCTGAGCTGCTTGTCTTCAAAATAGTCACGGATGGAGCAAATTTTGGATCCATGAAAGCATGGCTTGCTATATATTGTTTCAAGGGGGCAGCTATAGAAGTACAAAATGTGGATGGCTTGACATGGATAAATGCATTATATGTCCCTATCCTAAAGTAGTTGTAAGATGCTGAAACACACAATTACTACTTTACAGGGACCCACAATGCATCAGTATCCCTGTTAGTGGTGCAGGCATCAGAAGTTCAGCTATGGATAAATTCATTTGTAATATCACTACTAACTGCGGGGAGCACTGGTCCTGTACAAACTGGGGATGTGTGTTGCTGTCATCAGCATGATAATGGTATTCTTTGATTTTCAGAGTTATGATGGCTACTTAAAGAGTGGTAGAAAGCTTCATTGATGGTAAATTTTCTTTGCTACAACATTAACTATTTTCCACTTCACTCTGACTGCAATGGTGGGATTTGTGTCAAATGCCACTGGGTACTCTGTAACCAAGGAAGTTCCCTTATGAGAATTTCTCTGGTTCTCTATTTTTTCCAATACATCTATTTTGGGGATGAACCTGAGTCTCATGTTAAACTCAGTTGGATTTTATCAGATTTCAAAGTCGAGCATGATTCTCGTGGTTTATGTGATGGAGTGGATTCTTCAAAACAAGAATTATACTAGAGAGGTCAAGATAACTGTGATTGTTGTGGTTATTGGTGTTGGTGTCTGCATTGTCACAAGATGTGAATGTCAATCTTAAAGGGTTTTTTGTGTGCTGCGGTGGCTATATTATGCACTTCATTGCAACAAATTTCAATTGGCTCCTTATAAAAGAAGTACAATATTGGCTCTTTTGATCTCCTAAGCAAGAATGCTCCTATACAGGCTACATCTCTTTTAGCATTTGGCCCTTTTGTAGACTATTATCTAAATGGGCGTAACTTATTAGAATACAAATTCTCATCTGGTGCAATTATTTTTATACCTCCTTTCATGCATTCTAGTTGTGTTCTACAATTTGAGCCAATATCTTTGCATTGGAAGATTCTTAGCAGTTTCATTTCAGGTTTTGGGTCACATGAAAACTGTTTGTGTTCTTATATTGGGTTGGCTACTTTTTTTGATTCACCATTGACTATCAAAAATATTCTTCCACAACAACTATAGATACAGGTCGCCTAGTCCCAATCGACAATGTTCCACCTATTGCTCCAGCCCAAATTCAGTCGTTTAACATGCAGATCACCGGATTAAATTCGTCAGTCGATAGCCTGGAAAAGGATCAAGTAATAAAAGTTCACTTTTTATCTTTATTTTAGTTCCTGTGGAAATTTCACTAGCTTGGGTTTGAACATTGTCATCCCTTGCTCCCTTCAGTATTTTCACAGATTTCTACAGTATTTTGGCTATGGAAATTGTTATCAAGGATGATTATTCTTCATTTCCAAGGTTGGACAAAGGGTATGATTGGAGTTATTGGTAGACCAAAGACACACTGGCGTCATGGTTGGTATAGGGAAGAAGTATGCATATGTTGGAAGCTCAGTCCAAGCATGGCATTCTATCTCTCAAATATCTAATCGATGGGCATGATCTGATGGATTCATTGATAAAGATTCTTGCTGAGCATGGGTACTCTTTTATGATGAATGAAAAATGTGAGATAGTACGAGATGAGAAGGACAAGTTCGGTGATCAGATACATAGGAGGCAGGACCAACGTTCCATTCATTGATCCCATGCATTGATCGCTATGGATTATGATGCGAAACCCTGAATCACGATATTTAAATTAAAGCTCTGGATCACGATCTTGGTCACAAACTTATCCTATCTAATGAAAAAATTCATGACAGAGTGATGGTGTAGGTATATGAAAGTTTGATTGCGCAATAAAAATCTCATTTTTTTTGTTTTGTTCTATTATAAAATAAATAAATCATAAAAATAAAAGACAAAAAAAATAAAATCTTAAAATAAAAACAAATTATAAAAAGTAAAAAAACACAAATAAATAACATTGCAAATGGACATTTTTATAAATTCTTGAAAACAATAGTGCACACATGTTTTTGCGATTTTACTCTAAGAAATCGACGATGATACATATGCAAGGGCAACAATGTTGATTAAGGTTGGTTGTCATTGATGTCAACCCTTGAAGAAAGACCCGTAGCACAAAGTTTTGGGTAATGGACCCAATAGTGTTTGATGTAAATATGACTCATTATTGTTTTGTCATGGTTGATAAGAAGTAAATAT
>ML782034.1:725806-753784 GCA_009831015.1 Picea engelmannii
CCAGTTGCAGCTGGAAAACAAAGGAAGTTGGTGCTTCCAATGAATGTAATTCTTCAAGACATATAAGAAAAAGCATTCCGTGGTTTTCTCCCGATTTGGGTTTCCACGTAAAACACTGGTGTACTGTGTATGTGTATGATTGTCCATTTGTTCATTGCTTATTTATTACTGCTCATTATTGGATAATAATTCTACATTGATATAACATTTGAGGAAAAAGGATTAAAATTACATTATTACTGATTCACCCCCCCTCTCAGTAATCCAACAAACAAGAGGTATAAAACCACATTTTATTTTTACTTTGTCACATTTGTCCTTCTTTCTGCATGCTGTATTTTTCTTCGAACATCTCACAAGTTTTCATGCAGGATTTGTACTAAGTTTTTTTTCAGGCGTGCAGTCGATCACATCTTGCTGCTAAAGTGATTTTCAAAAATCACAATTTTTTTTTAAACATACATATATTATTGACTTCTTGAAGGAGCTAATTCTCGTCTTACACATCATGGTGTTTGCAGTTACACATAAACCCATTCATAAAACCATTTGCACCATGAATGTCTTCCTCCAGTTGTCCTTCAAAGTATATTATTCATCCCTGTGTTCAAGCCCATCTTTCATTGCCTTATCTTTCATGACTTCGCACATGCCTATATTTCTGAGTCGCATACATCTCTTTAAGCTTTTTCAGTTCAGTTTTCCTTATCAATAAAACTATGCATATCCCTTTCCCTGACTACATTGCCTTGCCATAAAGACTATTACTACTGGGATATTTTCATTTATAGTCCTACAACTCTTTTTATCTGAACTTGTGTTGACTGATGTGGGATTCTTTAAGGCCCACCTTTCAACAATTCTTGCCCCATCGACCTCAACACCTTATCTGGGATATAGACTAGAGTCCATTTTTGAGTACCTGGAGGATTGCATGCCTTAATGGCAAGTTCTCTCTCTAACAATCATGGGAATACATCAATGTCCCTGGATCGTCAGATCTTGCAAGTGGCTCAACGTTAGCTCATTCATTCGCACTTCATAAGATTTACTCAGGTACCTTGGCACTCATTGACATCAATGATGAGTTGCCTCACATTGGTTAACGACATTCATCATTGGTCGGTAATCCAATGACTTCTCTTCATTCTCGACACTGACTCATCCATTCGCATGCTTAGAATTGTACCATCAGGTTTCACAGAGGGTGAAGACTATACACTTTTCATGACTCTATCAACAGTTATCGCAGCATTACTACCGCCATATGAGGCTACCACAGTTCCACTTTCATACTTTCTCTTTTCCATGGTGCATTCAACAGTAGTTTATCTTCCTCCACTTCACATTCTCTGATCCAGCTGACAACAGTCACATCTACAACAATATTCACTTTCCATATGATCCTACATCAATGACATCTTCCATGCTCTAGCAGTTGCATCAGTCATGTTCCTATTGCATAGTTCATCAACATTTTGGGTAAGTGGAGGTATGTTATTTTCTACACTTTAATCATGTAATTCCTCAAACTTCTAGTAATGAATAATTTGGAACATTCCCTCATTAAGTTCCCTTTCCTTTTTCACTTCTACGACTTATTTCACGTTGCATGAGGACATGAAACAAGTTAATTTGGGGGGTAGGGGACTTTATTCACTATCATCACTCCATTTTTCCATGACCATCATTCCATTTTTTCATCTCATTTACTAGTTATGAACATTTCTTTTCCAATGATACTCTGTTGCACTTTACTTTATAAGCATTGGTATACATATTGGCATGATTCACAAATATCCAAAAAAAAAAGGGGGGATTTCTTATACTCAGTGATGTTTTCCTTATGCACATTGATAGAACACATTTTCTAGTAAAAATATGGGTAAATTATTATCATAACGGCAAGAGAACAGGTAACGAAATGAATGTTGTTAACACAAGAACCAACATTCTTCATATTCATGGTTATCACACAAGAACCAACCATAAAAAATTGTCAGTTGTTACTCATGTAAATCCCATCCTGGAAAACATTCATTATCATCACTCAAAACCAACATTCAGATGCCAAAATTTCTTGAGAAGATCCATGCATGGTTGCATGAGGACATGCAACAAGTTAAGTTGGGGGGTATGTTGGGGCTCATAAATGTCCTATTCTCATCCACCTTTCCCTTCATCATTTTTCACATTTCATCGCCCCATTAAACTTTCACTATATCATTTCCATAAATATACTTGGGTTTCACCTTATTGTTCTGCACTTTATTCATTTTAGTATTTAAAAGGAATTCATGATTAAATGTTAGAAAATCAACATGTTTTCATATATATCTCAAGTATGTGTGAGCTTTGTAATGTGTAGGAATATTTGAAGAATTAATTCAAAGGACTTCTCGAATAATTCCTCCACCATTTCAATATTTGAGGAGATAATTCAAGCCCATTCCAAGGAGAAGATCATGGAGATTTGGTTGGAATATCTTATCCAAGATATATGAGAGATATGTGTGAGGATTTAAAGGGATTATATTTTGTAATAATGGGAAATAGGTTGAGAGAATAGTGGATCTGTAATAATGAGATGGTTATCTTATCTTCAAGGCTCTCATGTATAAAAGAGAGTGCTCTCTCTTCATGAGAATTCAATTAGATTATTAAAGTATAAGAGGAATTAGATTATTCAATTAGAATTCAATCAGTTGTAAGTAGAGAATTAGAGTAGTCATTAATGGTAGTCATTAGGATTTGAAAGAGAAAGGGATTCTTAGCTTTCATTCATGGTTTTCATTTTCATGCTTTCATTATTATGTTATGAAGATTGATTTGGTTATTTTTAATATAAGATTTCTTCATTGGCGTGAGCTCACATATGTTGTTGTGTCATTCAATTCTTCACATGTTGTACTTTCTTTTCCTTCATGTAGTTCTCCATTTCTAGATTAATTCCTTTATGCAATTTCTCATTCCTAGATTAATTTCATTTATGAAACTAGATTAATTCATATCCAAGTCGCGTGTTAGATTAATGATTCTATTTCAGTTGTGTGTTAGATCAATGATTCAATTCTAGTTGTATCTTAAACATTAGATTAGATTAGTCCTACTTCAATCTTGCATATACTTTGCATGTGCTTCGTCAGTTTACGATCCCCGTATTGACAAATTAGATAGTTGGGCAAATACTACAATGCAATTAATTCAACATTAGTTTGGCCCAATATAACGACTGTCGTTCCCTTGTCACGATTGTTGTTCCTTTTGTTGTTCATTTGAACGAGATGATTGATGTTCGTTTTGTTGTTCCTTTGACTAGAAAAATTGTTGTTCCCTTTATGATTGTTGTTCCTTTACAGGTGTTGCATCTCTGGAGGTTGGGTATTAAAAATGGAAAGTAAGAACCTACGTAGGCGACAAGTAAAATGCTTGTGCTAGCGCCTACCTTTGGTTGATGCATATATGTTGTTTTTAGGACATCTTTAGAGCCCAACACCCATGTTATTTCAAAACAAAATGTCGCTTAGAGTATTTGATACCCAGTTTAGTGCGCAAGGTATGGAAGGTATTGGTGAACTTCGACACTGCTTGGCTCGTCTCTTGTCCCAGTGTGGTCCATCTCATGTATTGGTCATCATAGTTTCCAATAGGGTAATATTGTTCCTTCACCACATCCACAAAAAATCCCAAGTGGGATCAACCCCATATATTCCAGAATGATCTGTGGAAATTTGGTCCCAGTAAGTTTCCCACCAATTTTTGACATGGGGGACAGCCTTAAGGAGTGATAAGGTGATATTTTCCCTATCATAGAAATTATGAACAGATAAATAACCTTCTCGTGGATTTAACCATTTTTCTAGAGCATCCACATCTATATGTCCTTCTAATACGAGAACATCAAAATTAACGTGTACCATGAAAGTTGAGGTGCCTCTAAAGTGGCCTCTTGATGAAGAAGTGCCTGTTGTTATTGGTGTAAGTTTTAAACCTGTGAAGTAAAGAAATGCATATAAATTCTTATGAAAAACATAAATTAATCAATGGCTCATACACATAGTACACAAACATTTATACCAGAAACCCTTAACCGAGAGAAAACCTTTCAACTCTTCATTGTATTAATTTCACCATTCACCATATAATATATATACAATGTTTTTAGGTATTATGTAGATACCAAAACCCTAATCCCTTAATCTGGGATTAATTTAGAAAATCGTTAAAAATAGAAAAATCTGCTAAAATAGAAAAAACACCCAAAAAACAAATTTGGGGCGTTGCACGTAACCAAGGGGGACCATACCTAGCTCCCCTGGGAACCCCCTAGGAAGAATCCAACGCACATGACACAAAGTGAACTACTTGAGGGATTGTCAGACGTAGTTGTTGAATCTAACGGGCCCACACACACACATGCAAAGAATATAAAACATACCCAACATTCTCCCACTTGTTGTTTTCTTTGCATCCATGGGTCCACAGGATTATATAGTCAACAATCTAGGGAAACAATGCCCATTGTTACTCTACACTAGGAGAAATTTTCTTTTCTCACAGACTTTGTCAATGAATCTGCAACATTCTTCAAAGTGTCAACCTTTTCCATCAACACCTTCTTTTCTTCAACCATGTATCTCACAAAGTGATATTGAACATCAATATGCTTTGTCTTCAAATGATAAATAGGGTTCTTTGCTAGGAATATTTCACTCTGACTGCCACAATCTAATCTCACTACTTGTCATACCAACCCAATACTTGAACATAATCTTTGTAACCATACTGCTTCCTTGCTTGCATGAGTGGTTTCCATGTATTCAGCTTTTGTAGTTGAGAGTGCCACTACAACCTATCTTTTGCTCATCTAATTGATTTCTCCTCCAAATAGGTTAAACACATACCCACTTGTATATCTTCTTTGATCCATATATGCATCCTAGTCTGCATCAACAAATCCATGTATGTCCACCACTTTGTTCAATCCTGGTCTTCCTTGGTAGCACAATCCATAACTGGTAGTGCCACGAAGATACCTGAAGACCCTCTTTACTATTGTCTAATGATCCTTCTCTGGTTTTGACATATACCTTCTCAAAACTCCCACTGCATGTGCAATGTTTGGTGTAGTATAGACCATTGCATACATCAAACTGCCAACTGCACTAGCATACAAAACATGGGACATGTCCTCTTCTTCTTCCTGTGTCTTGGGACATTGATCTGTAGAGAAATTTACACCTATAGGAATAGGAACCTTGACCAGTTTACTTCCATGCATATTAAACCTCTGCAATATTATCTCAACATATTTTCTCTGATTCAACTAGAGTTTACTGTTTGCACGATCTCTTTTAATCTCCATTCCCAGAATGAAGTTAGCATCACCAAGATCCTTCATGTCAAATTTGGAGGATAGTTGCGATTTCACCTCCTTGATAACATCCATGTTATTTTCTACCAACAACATGTCATCAACATACAACACTACATAGATGAAGTGATTACCAACCTGCTTGGAATATACACAGTGATCAACCCTTCTTCTCACAAATTCCAATTCAAGGATGTATGTGTCAAAATTTTGGTACCACATCCTAGGTGATTTCTTCAGGCCATATAGTGACTTCTTTAGCTTATAGACCAGCTCTTTCTTTCCCTTCACTACAAATCCTTCTTATTTCTTCATGTAGATTTCTTCTTCCAGATCCCCATGTAGGAATGTTGTCTTCACATCCATCTGTTCCACTTCAATATCAAAAGAAACAAAAATAGATAAAATAAATATAATAGAAGTTAAATTAGCAACAGGATAAAAAATCTCACCAAAGTCAACTCCCTCTACCTGGGAATAAGCTTGTGCTACTAACCAAGCTTTGTATTTCTCCACTTTTCCTTATACATAAACTTCTTCTTAAACAACCATTTTCTACCAAAATATTTTCTTCCAACTAGCAACTCAACTATATCCCATGCCTCATTCTTATCCAAGGAATCCATTTCATCAACCATGGCCTTCTTCCAGAGTTTACTATCCTCTAAATTCACTGCTTCCCTGACAGCTCTGGGATCATAATCAATAATAGATAAACAAAAATTGGAATGGAAATCAAGTGGAATATGCCTTTCTAGTTGCCTTCTTTCTCTCACTCATCTCCTCAATATTGGGGTATGAGGTTCTTCTTCTTCTTCTTCTTCTTCTTCTTCTTCTGCTTCATCTTCCTCAGATGATTTAGATTTTTCATCATCCAACTCAAGCTATATTTTCTCAGGTTCTTCTTTCCTTTGTAGGAATTCATGTTTGGAAACATCTTTTACCTCTCTAAAAAAAACATCTCGACTGTAAACAATATTCTTAGTTTATGGGTTCCAAAGCTTATAACCTTTCACACCATCTTTATAAAAAATAAAGATACACTTTTTAGCTTTATTATCCAGCTTACTCCTATTTTACTTTGGAACATGTACATAAGCATCACAACCAAAAAATATAATATGTTTAAGAGAGGGTTTCTTGCCAATCCATACCTCATGTGGAGTTTTATCATCCAAAGTTGATGAGGGTGATCAATTAACCAGGTAACATGTTGTACCCACTTCCTCTGCCTAGAATTCTTGTCCTAACTTGGCACCACTAAGAATTATCCTTTCTTTTCCCATCAATGTCATGTTTATCATTTATGCAACTCCATTTTTGGGGGGTGTGTATGGAGTAGTCTTCTGCATTTCTATACCACACTTCCTATTGAAATCTTTGAATTCATTTCTACATAATTCTCCACAATTATTTTTCCTTAATACCTTTATTTTCTTCTCTGTCTGATTTTCTACCAGATCCTTAAACTCTTTAAATTTATCAAATACCTCAATTTATTTCTAAGAAAATAAATCTATGTGTTCCTTGAGAAATCATCTATGAATGAAACATAATAGATGGATTTACCTAGTGATGGAACATGCATAGGTCCAAGCACATCATTGTGTATCAACTCTAAGATCCCCTTTGATATTGTAGCACCACATGGGAATCTTAATCGATTTTGTTTACCATATATTCAATGTTAACAAAAATAAAAATATAGAGTGAAATTAGACATACCTTCAACCATACCTTTACCATTTAGTGTTCGAAGGCCCTTTTCTCCAATATGTCCCAGTGTTTTATGCCACAACATGGTCTTCTTTCCAAGGACAATATTGGTCTTTTCTTATTTATTTCTATGCTCACAGAAAATAGAAATGTTACACCCATTAGTATAAGTTCTTCCCAATAACTTGTACAAAGTTCCACACCAAACTCCCCTCATCAACACCATTTCTCCTCGTACCATCTTGCAAGTGCCCTTTCCCAATACAATATCCACTTTTGCATCATCCAACTTGTTTATAGCTATTAGACTCCTGGCTAGTTTTGGAATGTGCAGAACCCCGAGGAGATTTCTAATCCTTCCATCTTTTAGCAACAACTTAAACCTTCCATGTCCTATGATTTTGGTTGTCGAGTCATCTCCTAGTAATACATCACCAACATCATATTTTTTATATTCACTGAACCACTCCCTATGAGGAGTCATATGTTATGATGCACCTATGTTAACATCATGGTCTAAAGGTGTACCTATAGATTCCACGTAAACAAAACCTCCCTCTTTAGTGGAGGTTTTCGCCTCTATGGAAGAAGTACTATCAGATCCCTTTGGTTTATCAACCTTCTTAAACTTGCAATCTTTCTTATAATGCCCTTTTTTACCACACTTCCAGCATTTCCTCAAATATTTTCTTGGAGAATTAGATCTACCTATAGATTTAGATCTCCCCCCCCAAAGACTTACCAAGATTCCTGTCTTGGGTACAACTCTTACAAATAAAGCATCTATGCTATGACCATCCATGTTTTTCTACCTCATCTCTTCAAATATCAAGGATGAAACTACATCCTCATACTTCAATCTAGATTGAGTGGTACTACCAATTGCTACGACCAAATTATCCCAAGAGTCTGGAAAATAACATAACAAAGTAATACACTTATCTTCTTTTGCAATCGTAATATTCACAGAGACAAGTCAACTTACCAGAGTATTAAAGGCATTTAGATGTTGTGTCACAGAACCTCCATCTTCCATCCTAAGATGATATAGTTTCTTTCGAAGAAACAACTTGTTTACCAAGGAATTTGATTGATACAAATTCTCTAACTTATCCCATAGTTCCTTGCCTGTAGATTCTCCCGAGATATTCAACAACACAAACTCTTCCAGGAAGAGTCGAATAGTACTCCTTTCCATTTTTTCCAACTTCTCCCAATCTTCCTTCGACATACCAATAGGTGGTGTACTAGTAGTTTGTGTACTAGTAGGTTGTGTACTAGTCATTTGTGTGCTAGTAAGTTGTGTACTAGCAGGATGCGTACCAGTAGGTTGTGTACCAGGATCCACAATGATCCATTGTTCTTTGTCTACAAGAAGGTCCTCCATATTGAGCTTCCATAGCTCAAATTTTTCACCGTTGAACTTCTCTATATCGATTCTAGAAGAGCTTGTCATTCCTCTTTCTACACTTGAATAACCACTGCAAAATCTCCCACTAAACCGAGGTTTATCACAGAACTAAGATAAACTTGATCTATCAAGATTGATGCAAACCCTCAGCAACAAAGGCGTCCCTCTGAAGAAAAAAACAAGCTCTGATACCACATGTAAGTTTTAAACCTGTGAAGTAAAGCAATGCATAATGATTTTTAAGAAAAACATAAATTAATAAATGGCTCATACACATAGTACACAGAGATTTATATCGAAAACCCTTAACCGGGAGAAAACCTTTCAATGATTCATTGTATTAATTTCACCATTCACCATACAATATATATACAATGTTTTTAGGTATTCCGTAGATACCAAAACCCTAATCCCTTAATCTAGGATTAATTTAGAAAACCGCTAAAAATAACAAAATATGCTAAAGAATATAACATGCTAAAGGAAACATCAAACTCAGTTGTTGAATTTGATGTGCCCACACACACACATGCAAAGAATATAACACATACCCAACAATCGGTAGGTGTTGAAGGATTTGGGAAAAATTCTCCATCATTTCATCCCTTTGTCCCATGAGAGCTTGCTCAAGAAATAGATTAATATAATCTTATGCTCCATCATTTTTATTTTGTTCCTCCATGGAGGGTTTCTTGGGCATGCGAGAGAAATTTTCCTCAAGAGAGACAAGCTCGAGACCCAACTTGATATACTCGGACCTCGTTGAGGACATGGACTGAAAAAAATAAATCAAGAGCATCCTGCAATGATACCACTGATCTAGATTATTTTTTAGAAAAAAATGAAGGAAGAGATATAACAATGAAATTTACATAGATATTATGAGATACACAAAAAAATTCCAATAAACAAAGAGATACAACATTTTATTTCTATTAATGAGCGAATGTACAAAATTGTAGAAATATAGCATGAAAGACTCACTAGAATGGTGTTAGCTTATCTATTAGAAGAGATGTGATGGCTACTCACATTCGTAAGAAGATGATTGTTACAATGAGGATCCAAAGGCCTTTTTAACATAAATAAAATCCAAAACCCTAACCCCAGAAGATGAAAATCCAACAGTTTTGTGGACCCCGTTTTGGGTAGTTTGGTGTATCAACTTCTTGGGGGCATAACTTTTACATACGATATCCTTTTGGGGCACATGATAGACTGTTGGAAAGGTATCAATGAGGAGATTAATTTTTGGGTCTCAATAAAATCCTTTTTCTATTATTGGGTTCACAATCGTGAAAAAAAATGTTTTCCAGGCCCTCAAAATGGCCCCAAAAGTTTAGGAACCGAAAAATAGCTAAAAATAGTAGGTTGCCAGAAAACTATTTTGAGCCAGTTGGAATAGGTGTGTGGCCACCAATATCCACCTATATTACTAGGCCATATAATGTAGCCTATTATATTGATATGTATTGTGATTCCTACATAGAGAAGGTGGGTTCTCAAGTGTCGATACAAAAGATCGAAAATATGAGTTGGAGAGTGGTATTGTACATGATTGGGCGGATCACATAATCCACTTCTCTACATCAGGATTCTTGAGCCTAGATGCATTTTGTAGTGAAGCTTATGTAGCTGGTTATATTTGATTGTAACACCATGATGCTTAATTACATGAAAATTTAGCTAACCGAGTGCAAGTTGAGACAGAGGAGAAACGTCAGATTCGGGACAGTGTTATGCACATTATTCTTTGAAAGAGTGCCATGGATGAGTGCGAGGGTGGGTGTACAGGGACACATAGCCTCCTTTCCAACACTATGTAGATGGGATTCTTTGATGCCACACCAGGTAGGAGGATGGTTACGTAATTCCTATGATGAAAATCTCTTTGATTGGTGGAAATGAAAGATTCTCACCATCAAGGACTACCCATATGCGGGTATTATCCTTTTAAGAGACCTAGACATGCTTATTCCCCCTTGTTGCAGTATGTGGTGATATAGATACGTACTCATATTTTTGAATTTTTCAATTTTATAAAATAAAAGAAAACATGTTTTTGGTAACATAATAGTACTAACTTAAAACATGTTATGTACAGATGTGGGACCAGTGTGGCTAGCAGGCTTGCCTTGGACTCGTCATTGTCATTGAGAGTAGATCCATATAGGAGGAGCCATAGAATAGGTAGGACCATCGTCAACAGAGGATGAGAGAGTCCTAAGGTGGGTAGAGAGGAACATGATATCCCTCACCTTTAGTGTTCCCATGGAAGAGATCGAGGATCTGCCACCATCCATGTAGACTCATGTAGTGGGAGTACCCAGGGAATGGGTCCAGTTAATCCAACATCTAGACAACATCGTAGTGTACTATAATAGGGCCGATAAGCCTAGAGATTAGAGTAATACTAGAAAATATGCACGCCGAGGGAACCCATTTTTGTATCTCCCATAAGTATTGAGGGCATAAGCCTGACGGTGTATATTTGACACTTTTGAGGCTTTATGGCCTACATTTTTGTACTGTGACATCATTTTGGGACATATTATATATATAGATATTTTTTCATTATAGAGTAAATAAATGTTTTACAATTATATTTACATGTGTGTATATGTGTGTGATTTTACATTTATGTGTGTGAAATATGCCAATCTAAAACATGATTTGTCAATATATCAGTTAATTGATTAGAGCATCTAGGAACATGAGTATATGTAATATAATAAAAATAATGTTCCATGAGGTGTACCCTAAGGAATTGTCAGTGCAAGGTGGGATCGTGGACAAAGTAGACTCCATTTAACTTTGACACTACCAGTTGAGCATATAAATGAACCCAGAGGTGAGAAATACCAAGTGACAAAGCATCACATAGCATTTATATTACAACACTATAGTCAACAACATTATTGGTTTCTTCTCCTAGATAAGCACCTCCAGAAGATACCAACTGACCAGTGGGAAACAAGATCACCCAAGCTATAGAAGCAAGCCTCCGAGTGTGTCAGCTGGCATCATCTACAAACCCAACAAAAACCTCAGGCTAAATTGACTAATAAACTATACGTCCATAAAACAAAAAGACACTATAGATAAAATATATACACTATATACAAGAATTCAAAATTAGGTGAATGAACTAAGTGTAATACTTATTCAAGTAAAGCCCATTTATGGGTCCAGGAAACACATTTCCTTCAAATTTAACCAAATTGTAAATGAATTTTTCCAAAAATTTCTTTATAATAAATGGTTTGAACCAGATGGATTTAAACTTTCTTTCCCCCAAGGGATCTTTATCTTGATCATAGACCAAAACAATATTTCCTTTGGAGAAGACCCTAGGATGAACTAACTGATCGTACTGACACTTCACGTGATGTTTGTGAGCCTCATTAGTCAAGGATGCATCTTGAAATTTTTCATCAAGTTTCTCAAGATAGAGAAGACGATATTCAAGCGTAGTTTTGTCAGGCAATAGTTATACTACCAAATTAAGAGAATGAATATGATACTCGATAGGAAATATTGTATCTATCCCATAAACTAGTTGGAAGGGAGAAAATATTGTAGCTATATTGACATAATTTTGGTATGCCAAAAGTGTTGAGTACAACATCAAATGCCAATTCGACTTGGCCGAATTGATTGTCCATTGGAGAATGGTATTAAGACACTTATTGACATCCTCCACCTAACCATTCTCTTGTGGATAAAATGGTGAGGAATGTTATTGTTTAAACCCTAGATTTGATGTTAACTCCATCATCATCTTATTTTGGAAGTGACTACAATGGTTAGTGACAATATCCTTCGGTATACTGAACCTAGCAATGATTTGGTTGAAAATGAAGAGCACCGTCGTTTCTCCATTGTTTCTAAATGTTGGCATGGCTTCGACCCACTTGGTGAAGTATCCTACTACCATAATGATATAACGATGCCCCGTAGTAGAATCCAAGTGGAATGCAGTGAAATCAATTCCCCACTTAGTGAAGGGACCAACCGCAATAACAGGAAATATAGGAGCAGGGTTGATCAGAATTTGAACCAAGGGTCAAAATTTAGCCCAAAAATCAAAGTGTTCTGAATCACCTCAAAACAAACAGGAGCATATAACTCATCAAACGAACCCAATGCACTTCGAACGGGGTCAAACGAACATCAGATGAGAGAGATATCACATTCTATTTGATTTGACAAACATGGAAAAATTGTTGACTATAAAGTGCATACAGTACGTATAGTTGTTGACATGTCTTAATATGATGTGGAAGGTGCTGATTGGGTAAGGCTGGCATGGAAATAATTTATTTGATAGGTGCGTAGATGAATTGGATTTGGACACGTGGCATGTTTGATGGAAAATTGGGAGGTGCCACTTGGCCTAGACATAGGCTGCCACGTGGCACCATGTTAAAGGTTGATTGGATAAAATTTTTGTGGAGTCCATGGGGGCCAAACCCTGGACCTCCCAAAATATGGCTAAGTCTTGGAAAAGGCCACCCAAATAGAATGCCTAATGGTGGTTCTTAACTATACTATGGAAAATATTGTATTTAAATTGACATATGTTTTATATTGGGGTGCATCTGGGCTGGGGCTTAGCCCCAGCCCCTGGTTGCAGTTGTTCTCCCATATAACCACACCTTTACAAACAAGGCGCCTGTTCCCCAATGGTTATACATTCTCTAAAACTTGTCAAGTGCTCATGCCATTTGGCATTGGAGCCTTTTTTTCGCGCTAAAGACTTGGCCACATGGCCCCATGCACCCAACACCTTCGTGGTTTGGGGGCTAGGTTCCCTAATTGTTCGACATTTTGGCATGATTTGTGGAATGTGCATGTGTGCTAGGTTTAGGCATGGAAAAATCCCAGAAGCCAGGTTACTCACACATGAGTGCGTTTTGGCAAGCCAGAGATAACAAGCTTGAAAGAGGAAAATGGCAGGAAGCCTATCTTCTTCATGTTTTTGGCCAAATGAGGTGCCGAAAAAGCCTAGCTAGGGATTTTTGGATGTTCTGAATCCATTGGCATAGTTTTCAAAGCCATGTAGAGACTTATTTTGTAGGTTATTTTACATTGAAGTTTTAGGAGCTCCAGGGAGCTTAGGGCCACAATTGATGGAGGTCATGCTCAGATGAGCCCAAGTCTATTTTCTGTGATTGAATAATAGTTTTTGACTAATTGTTATTATTTGAACACATTGTGATAGGTTTCAAATCCATTTGAGGACTTTTACAACAATTTTTTTCCACAAGGAAGCTTAGGGAAGCTCAAGGCCACATGTAAAAGAGGTCATGCCCGGATGAGCCATGGTGCATTTTCAGAGTTCTATTAGTTATTTTTGGGGTTTTTATGTATTCTGAACCCAATGGTATAGTGAGTAAATCCATTGGAGTTGAGAAGAATCTTGTAAAGGAATATTTGACAGACTAATCCCATAGAGCCTAGTCCATTGATGGAGGCTTAAGGAGATGTAGCCCAGTTGGGGGTTAACTCCTTTATCATGTTGTTCTTGTTGTGAGTGTTTGTTGGTTATTATTTGCTGCAAGTTATTTTTTTTCTTGTATTTATGTAAACCACATATTTAACCTTTTAGAGGCCTCACACATAAACATTGAAAAGATTCATAAACTTGACACATAATTTCCCTTGCACAACTAAGACATTGAGCAAGGTCCTGAAGTTTATTTTAATGGAGTAGAGGGTGCTTTCATAGAAAAACAAGTCATCCCTCTATTTTCAAATTAGGTGGTATCAGAGCATAGTTTTTCTCATGTGATTACCATTGATAGCTAGAGATTTAGTTGTTGGTATTATTGTGCAAGTTTTGTGTTGAAGTTTGATATATTGCAAGGATGGAGGAAGCTTCAAACAATAATATTTCTCATACATATTCATTAGCCAAGTTATTTGACAAAGAGATGTTGGAGGAGCTTCTAACCATGAGAGATGTGGTTCAAGAGCTGTGGGAATATAGGAAGGAGAGCATTATCCTTCAAGAGCAGTTGATGGCCATGAAGGAGGAGAAGCACCAGCTTCTTGAAAAGTTGCATGAGATGGAGACTCAACTCCATGAGGCAAAGGAAACCCTTACCAAGTACATGCATGAACATGATGTATTTAATGTTGGTTTTTCTTCAAATTCCTCTCAAGATGAATGCTTTGGTGTTTTTGAAAATCACACTAGAGGAATAGGGTCCAAGTTATTGTTAAAAAAGGGCTATGAAAGTAGAGGGTTAGGAAAGCATGCACAAGGCATTATTGAGCCTATTATTGTTGAGGAGAGGCCCAAGTATACGGGTCTTGGATATCAACAAAAAAATGGAGCATATTCCAAAGTTGAGGAGATGAGAGAGACAGTTCCAAGAACAACATTTGTTGTAAGTTCAATCCCTCAAGCATGCAAAGTATGTGTTCAAGATGAATGGAAATGTGTGAAGCAAGAGAGTTGTGACAAACATGAGGACGAGAACATTTTTGTTGGCCTTCAAAAGAGAGCTAGTAACTCTTCAAATTCACCTCCTCAAGAAGGTGATAAAGGTGAATGTTCAAGAAATTTTGTTGCAAGTTCAATCCCTCAAGCATGCAAAGTATGTGTTCAAGATGAATGCAAATGTGTGAAACAAAAGATTTGTGACATCCATAAGGACAAGAACAATGTTGTTGGTCTTCAAAAGAGAGCTAGTAACTCTTCAAATTCACCTTCTCAAGAAGGCGATAAAGGTGAATGTTCAAGGTATATTTCTACCTATAATTCGGTTGCTTTTGATTATGTTAAGCATGGTAAATTTGCATGTAAAAATGGAAGAAAAATTCCATGTACATATTGTGGTTTAGATAACCATCATGTTTCAATATGTTGGAAAAGATTGACCACATTCAGGAAAATTTCCAAGCAAAGACAACTTGAAAAGAGGATGCAAAATATTTTCACTCATTGCCAGAAGAGGGGTCATCTCATTGACCAATGTTGGAAATTGCATCTAACAACCTATTGACAGCACAAGAAGCATATAGATAAAGAGATTGGAAAGAATGGAAGAGGAGATTCCATCATAGATATGAGTCAAGATGATTCACAAGAAGACAATTTTCAGCAGAAAAGGTCACCATTGACTTGGCTTGGTAAGAAATGGTTAGATTTCTTGAACAAATAAGGCTTTCATTTTTTTGTTTGTAGATGCACTTTTCAGCCTTATGTATGCATTTTTGTTGAAATTTTGACAAGTTGCAACAGTTTATCCTAACTTGTATGATGCAAGTTTGCATGTGAATGAAATTCATTTGAAGGCATTCTTGTTGTTGCACAACTTCGCTAGGAGGATGTAAAAGATGGGTATGATACTCACTTGTTGCAACCATTTATCATTTTCATTTTCAGCTCTTAAGTACCCACATGTTTTTGGGTTTATGTACTTATGTTGGTACTTGAAGGAGAGTTGAAGAGATATGCACATGCATGTGATTTGTATGTGTGAACAGTGAAATTTTTGAAAGTTTCATTATGAGTGACTCATGATTGTAGCAGAGTTGTGTATCATGAATGTCAAATTGTCATTGGGAATGTCGATATGTTTCAAATGAGTCTTGACTTGGGTCGATGTTGTCTTGACGACCATGTTGTGTCGATCATGTTTATTCGACTTATGTTTAGTCGATGGTGTTTGTTGGCTTGTAAATCGATATTGAGTACAACAAGATGTAGCAAAATGCCTTGTACTTTGATGAAGTACAAGATGTGACCATTTAATTGAAGAGCAAAAAGACATTTTTGGCATCATTTTCAGTCTTGTATAAAGTGTGTTTTCAAGATTGATGGTTTTTCTTGGTTTGTGACAAGATGTCGTAGGAAAAAATTTTGTAGCCATTGTAGAGAAGATTGTGTTGACGCCAAAGAGTTTACAAGAGGGAATCGATTCTCAGTGGGAAGGCTTGCATCTTTCCAAGAACAAAGAGAATAGTGGGTCAGTAGCATCCAGAGAACAGTGGTTTGACGCAGATGCAGATGCTCTCGGCTCTCCGATCGACGTCTGCTCACAGGATCATTCTTTGTTTCCTCTCGAGCCGAAGCAGCTCCTCCATATTCCCTGCTAGAATCTCTATCAATCCTAATCCATAGGTCTTTTCTTCTCCTCATGACCTCTGAACACGACCACTTCCCTTTCCACAACAGGAAAATATAATTTTGGGCCTCAAGGATTCTTAATTCCCGACAACATAAATCCTCTATCCTCTTGATCTCCCAATCACCAAATTTTCGAAGTGTCGAAACACCTCTGTCGGCGACTGGCCCTCAGGGATAACTCTTGGCCCACATGACCACTTTGTCGAGCTGCAGATATACCATATGAATCAACATTTAATTGTCAACCCGGGAAGGTAGACTTAGAGGAACCAGCACAGGAAATGCAGGGCTAAAGAGGGGGTTTAAAGAATGTCAAACTAGTCCCTGAACTATTAAAAGAATCCTGCTGAAAGAAGCTATTGTACTCAACTCTGTCCTGCACGCGTTTGCACTACTCTGTACTACTTGGTACTAATCGGTACTGTTCTGTATATGCATGTAAAAGATAAACCAAAAAAAACTAAGTTCTTGCTACTTATCACTCCACACAACTCAACAACCATCCTATGAAACTTTCTATTGTAATCAAATGAAACTTCTTCATCTCATGAGATATCCAAAGTAGTTCCTGAATGTTAAGCAGTCTAAATGTGAAAACTGAAGAAATGAAATCAATGGCTGAAAAGATAACATTAAACTTAAATCTTGGAATGCTAACCCCCTGTGGAATCAAATGGAATGCTACTTCTATGCTATTAAACCCATGAGAAGACTGGAAATGTAGATTGGGGTCGAATCTTTACTGAAAAGTAATTGATGAAATCTATTGTAAATACAATGTATCAACTCTGTTTCCATCGAAGGGGGCCCTACCTTCTCTGTCCACAGACTGGATCGCTCAATGCATATTGAATATAACTAACAACAAACTGGCAATATCAGAAATCGTGTTAATGAAAACCCTCACTATTTTTATTGAAAAATGAGAACAGTACAATGCTTGGAGATTTCCCATTCATCCATTCTATTCTTCTCTATGCTCCGTCTATCATCTCATTTCTCGAGCAGAGCAGCTCTTCATATCACGTTTCAGATCCCTCTACCTATTTCTCTAAGCTCTCATATCACATTTTTCCCCCCTCTGGAAATGCATGGCATCTCTTTACATAACGTTCTAGATCTCTGGCAATGCGTGGCATCTCTTTACAAACGTTCCAGATCTCTGGCAATGCGTAGTTGTGCACCCTAGATGAATAAGGAGTTACAAAATGGTTTCCCTGCATTATGCACGAATTTAAATACTTTGATGCCAGCTATTGGGTTTTCAAACAAACAGTTTTCCCCCTGCGTTACACATGCACGAATTTATGAGTGCGTTACACATGCACGGATTTAGGAAGTGGCAGAGGGCGCCAACTATTCTGTCAAGGAAAGGTCCAGCTGTAGAGATTCCTCCTCAAATCGCAGAGCACTCTGTTTAGCTTATCTTGGCATTTTACATATTGCCCAATAACCCCAGAAACTGAAGTAAATAATGACCTTAACAATTTGCACATCTTGAATAATATTGCCGAAAGCATTCCCAAATAAAACACAAACATACCCTAGTCCTCCACTAGCACCACCAGGGATAGCAATAACCCCATGTCTTTTTGCAAACCATTTAACAACTTCAACATCATCAGAAGCACCAGTGGGTAACTTTGCTCCAGAGATAAATTACTCCTTGTCTGCCCTTTACAGCATTTGCACCAAGAGGTGACAGTGCATCCAAATTATATCTTTGTTTTTAAACCCTTTCCTTCACCCATTTAGGGCCAAGCTCCAGTGAATACAGAGCAAGCTTTTGTCCAATGATTGAAGCACATATTGGGATATTATCTTGTGTTTTGAGCGGTTGTGCTCCAAGGCCCATATATGTGTAACAGAATATGAATAGCACAGAAAGAATGCCATTTTCTTAATAAAAGACTTCAAGAGAGTAAACAATGTATTCAAGAACCAGCAAGAAAATGTTATAAATACGGATCCCAACACACTTCACATATGAACTTGGCCTTATTTCGGGGTTTCTCAGCCCAAGCACTTGAACTCTTGTCCTCTAGACCCCTGAAATGTCGATACACGAAATGTCGATATGGTGCTTGTCCCAGCCTTCTCTCCTCCTTTCGTGGTTTCAGGGTTTAAAACACCAAAATGTTTTGACCCTCTGGTCCTGAAGATTCCTGATCCTTCGAATTTTGATTTCCCAAAATTCCCTTTCTCTTGGGCTTTCCACCTTTTTTCTCATTCGAAACTTCTGTTCCCAAAATGCCAAACTTCTGTTTCCTCGGAACACCCGAAGTTCTGATTCCCGAAACTCCGATATGACGTAAACTAGGAAACCCCTTTCAGGATTTCACGACTTGTGATTCCTTGATGTGAGACTCCTCCTCCTCGCTACTCCTTCGCACTCCCGACATTCGATGTGTCGAAGTGACATCAACTGGTTGTCATGTGTCCCAAATGGATGGACGAATCAGATCAAATTTAGAACTTCGCCAGATGCGAAGTCAAAAGCGCTCGCTTTTGTGAGTTCCGGTGCCCGAATCTCCAAAACGGATGATTCCGTGACATGTGTCCTTCCTTAGATGGATGACTCATATCAAATTCGGGGTTTTCACTATAAAGTGACTCGATCTCTCGTCATCGAGATCTCCGATATCCTGATTGTCGATATCCTGATGGCCAATGCATGTTTCAGGACTTTCGTCTCCACTCTGCTTTATGAGGGATTAAATCCCTCGCAACTCCTGTCAGATCCAACGAATGATGGGTATTTGGATCAAGATTCGACGATCTATATCTGTCCCTTCTGTGCGCTTGCTCTACTGCTCCTTGGACGTGGGAAATTTGATGGCTCAGATCTCCTCTATGGTCTGATCCAATGGCAGTTGCGCACCTCTGTGTAACACCTTGTTTCCCCCAGCTTGTAAAAATAACTAGACTGGCCAAGAACAGTGTCAAACTCAGAAATTTGAATGTGTGATGTGAATGTACCTTGTGGAAAAGGTCAATGAATGTGAATAATATTATGAATATATATATATATATATATATATTATAGGAATATTGAGAGGGGATATGCTAAAAAAGAGACCATGATGGCTAGAGAAAGGTGGTGGAAGGCACCTATAATGGTGGCATTAACTTCCACCAAAAATAATACCGTATTTGGACTTCACTGGCCTGGAGAACCAAGAGTGGCTCGCTGGCCCTGAATTAAATGTCTCACAAGTTGGTAGGTTGATGGCTCCTCGGGAATTAATGAGGGATGGGGGGGTGAACTGCCCATCCATAGAGTCATCAGGCCTGACCAGTGCGAGGGAAATCGTGCCACACACAACCTCACAAGAGGATAAGGCATGAGGGAGAAGCGATTGGAGGCAGACGTGAGGGGAGGAGGAGAACTCTGGAGATATGTAGAGTGAGTGATAGCAAAGAAGGGGGAGAGTAACCCTCATTCTCGGTCACTAGAAAACCAAGACACAGTCTTATAGCATCGTGGTCTCAGCTCGGGGGTGCCTAGTTGTAAATCCTATTGGAATAGCTGAGCCTACGGTTGGGTGGAAACGAGCACCCCTCTCAGCAGTTTCACTTACTTCTGGTGTTATTGCTGATAAGTGTTTTACATCTTGGACCTTGAAATTCATATGCTGACATATATGCTCATAAACTATGAAATTGTGAATTATTACAGTATAAGACTATCTATGCAGTGTTTTGATAAGAAATGGTATATGTATGCTTGTAACAGAAAAACCATGCATGGCTTATGTTGATAGATAAATTTAATTATGTGAAAGTTGAACCAAGTTAGACTTCCAGTCCATTCTTGGGAATTTGTTTCCCCTTATTTGTCTCCAGGGATGCCCTGGAATAGAACTCTCCATAGAGATACCCTTCTTGGAAAAGTTTACCAAGTACCTGGAAAAAGGACTCAAATGCGCAAGTCTTAGCAACCCTGTATGAGGAACACTAATCCTCTTGAAATCCCAAAGTAGCAGCGTAGGGATAAGTATCGATCGATGGACGAGATCCTGTCAGAAGATTTGCGGTCATTCACGACCGTAAGATTGGCGGAAGAAACAAGGGCATTACATGCCTTACCCCTTTTCTTCTATCTTTGTGAGTAGCGAGGAAATAGGGACTATATATCCCCAAGGTCTATGGGAGTATATGGACCATTGGTTTTTCCACATCCAGAGAGCAGTGGCAGAGTGCACGGTGTAGGATAGGTCTGATCCATCAGATCTTAGCTAGAAAACCCAATAGCCATTGGATATGTTAGGAGATGTAGGAGGGTTAAGCCCTCTTGAATAGGGGTGAAGGTCCTGAAAGAGGAGTTGGTACGTGGCATGGGATAGATCTAAGTCATCAGATCTTATCTAGAAAACCCGATAGCCATTGGATATGCTAGGAGATGCATGAGGGTTAAGCCCTCGTGAACAAGGGAAAAAGTCCCGAGAGAGGAGTTGGTATCGAGGATTCGGAGTTTGGGATTTTGGGAGTCCTGATGACAAGAGATCAGGACACTCCATGGTGAAAATCATGATATAGATATAGACCGTCCATCCGTGAAGGACACATGGCGGAGATCGAGAGTCCATCGGTATTTCGGATACCATGGATTCGACTTGACAAAGGATTTGCGTCACTAGGGGTCACAAGTCATGAAATCATGAAACAACGAGGACCGTCCATCTATAGAATATACGTGGATGCTGGTAAGCACTTCAATGTTTCGACACCCAGGAAGCAAAAGGGCAAGAACCCTTGTCTTCACGAGTCACGAAATCCTGATTACCGAAACCCCGAATCGGTTTAAGTGGGAATAAGTTTGGGAAAGGAAGGATTTAACCGTGACCATTGATCATCCTGAAATGATCATAAAGGTTGATCGTGGGTGAAGGTCGTAGCCGTCTATCATAGGTACATCTGGCTGCCACTCGACATTTTAGTGTTTCGGCACCCGGGAAACCAAAGGGCAAGAACCTTTATCTTCGCGAGTCACGAAATCCAGATCACCGAAACCCTGAAATGGCGAGAGGTGTGAATGAGGTTAAGGAAAGTTGGGATTTGATCATGACCATTGATCATCCAAAAAATATCATGATCGTTGATCTTGGTTGAAGGTCACCACTATCCATTGGAGGGAAACGTGTCTTCCGGTCGATGTTTCGGCATCCGGGAAACCAGAGGGCTAGAAAACCTTTCCCCCGCGATTCGCGAAATCCTGATGCTTGAAATCTCGATATGCTTTGTAGTGGAGAGGAGAAGTGCCAAAGGAATCTAGACCATCCATCAGAGGAGACACATGGTGAGTGGTCAGAGATTTGGGAAAAGTCCCAAAATCCCGTGGACCGTTGGATCCACACTCTTAAGAGCCATCGATCTCTTACACAAACTTCCATATCAGAATTCAAAGATTTAGATGACAAGGAGTCTTGGAGTCATTGCATTTCAAACTCCCGAGTACCGAAACCCTGAAAGGATCCATACCATCAGATCAGAGGAGGCTTACAACCATTGATCTCCCTTTGGAGGGAAACTTGGGAGACTTTGTAGTTTTCGGGGATTTGAATGGGAAAGGAAGAAGTCATGCATCGTGATTTCCCGAATCATGAAAGGTTGTTAAGGGCTTTGTCGGTTTGAGCACGTGGTCATGAGGACAAGACCCAAATAGGAAACTTGTACTCGCCATCTCTTTCAGAGTTCGGCGCTTCGCTATGTCGGGGTTGTAGAGTTGAAAGACTTGACGCTCTAGTAGCACTGAGTCACAAAGAGAGAAAGGACACTGTATTTGTTTGACCTATGGTCATGACCCGTGATCCTATAGGAATAGACAAGGGAAGAGCTAGCTTATGCTAGACCTCCGTAGACATTTTGAGGGTCTGATCATTGAGAAATCGATGAAAAACTCGATTTCCATAGTGGGTATCTGACAAATTGGTATCAGAGCATGGTTACAACACTCGACCTGCTTGGGCTCATGAACGAGTTGTGCAGAAGCTCCATTTGGAACACTCTTAAAAAGAGTAACCCTCTATCTTAACCATCTTAATTCAAAAAGGTCAAAGTCCGAAATGAAAACCCGACTGTGTATGCATGTGAAAGAAATATGAATTTTGCGTGGGTTATAAAAATGTATCTAACTATTGAATAACAACCAATGTTTGTCTTTGCACACAAGTGGAAGATCAACCATGGGAAATTATCAACACATAGTATGGTGACTCACCATGAAGTGGGAGAGGGCTCCCACAATAGAGACGAAGAGTCTGATGAAAGAAGGCCAGTAGGGACCCCTCCAGATCTAGCCGAGACTGTGAGGAGTCTCATGGTCGAATTACAAATATGCAAGGCTAACAATGAAAGGATGATGAAAGAACAAGAAAGACAAACAAAAATTAACGCAGTTTTACTGCAAAGTTTATCCGATCTACAAAGACAAATGCAGCATGAACCTGAAACTCAGAAACATGGTCATATTAGTGGCCACACTAAGAGGAGCACCTCGAAAAAGGTCCACCCCAGAGGTAAAGGACAAGTGTCGGATGATTCCTTTGAGAAGGAAGTTGGCAATTCAGAGGGATCTTCTAGCAGTAGAACCAGTTCCTATCCCCGAAGAAAACATAAGAAGCAAAAGTCTTCCAAAGGTCGAAAATTTGAAGAATTCAGAAAGGCCAAACCACCCTCGTTCGATGGTGAAATAAAGAAGGGAGAGGAAGCAGAGGCCTGGTTGCTTGGACTAAAGAAGTATTTCAGAGTCCATGACTTTTCAGAAAATATGAGGGCCCGAGTGGCCACCTTCAACTTGAACGGGAAAGATTCCATTTGGTGGGAAGACCTTAAGAATGTGAAAGGGGTTTGTGAAGAGGACCTGTCTTACAAATGATTTGAGAAGTACTTCTGGAAGAAGTATCTGTCGAAAAAATATTTCGATGAAAAGACTAAAGAGTTTTATGAACTCAAACTGGGACAACTTACTATAGAAGAATATGTTAACAGATTCCTCGAATTGTTGAGGTATGTACCTTATATAAAAGTAGAAAAAGCAAAGGTGAAACACTTCATCAGTGGGCTACCCAAGGAATATTGAAACATAATTGAATTTGATGAGCCAAAGACCCTAGAAGGCACCATTCGAAAGGCAAACTACTGTCATGAACAGTTTGGGCATCAAGAAGAACCTCGTGAAGGGTGGAAACCGAAGAATAGTTCAAGATTTCAGAAAAAGGGGATCAAATCCCCAGGATTTAAGAACTACAAGAAGAACCCAAGAATGAACTTTCTAGCCTGGAGTGTACACCAGTAGAACTTTCTCTCATTGGGCGGAAATAAAACTTCTGGACCTATACCAGTGAAGGTGTATAGCACCAAGAGAGAACCTCTGAAATGTTGGGGTTGCAGAGAGAAACATCTCCTGAGAGACTATCCACACCGACAATAGAATAGACAGAGGATTTATAACATCCAAGAAACTACTATCGTCAATGATGTGGCTAGGAGTGTGCCACAAATTTATGCAGCCTTGGATAATAACCAAGCTGACCATCAAGCTTTAGTAGTGGAAATAGAAGGTATGATTTCCAACCATCTAGTGTCTGTTTTGATTGATCCTGGTTCAAATTTGAGTTTTATAGCCCCTAAAGTTGTTGATAAGTGTAAACTACAGCCACAAAAACATACCAAGCCATGGTTGGTACAGTTAGCCACTGGCACCAAAAGGAAGATATAATAGGTTATACCATCCTACCAATTAATGTTGGGTGAATTCCCCACCCAAGAAACCCTTAACATATTACCCCTGCGATCATATGATGTGTCAATCGGTATGGACTGGCTAGCCACCCATAAAGCCAGACTGGAATGTTACCATAAAACCTTATAGTGTGTAAGTAAAAAAGGGAGAAGAATAACCCTTCAAGGGATCCGAAAACATGTCTTGGTGAGACAAATATCAGCCCTGAAAATGAGAAAGTACTGTCAAAAGGGATGTCCCCTATATGAAATAAAGGTGTTGAAAACAATCGAAGGTGATAAACCGAGCCCTGACGATCATCCTATCCCGAGAAAATACAAAGATGTGTTTCTAGAAGAGGTACCGAGTCTACCTTCGAGAAGGGACATAGAATTCTCAATAGAACTTGCACCATGAGCGGTGCCAGTGTCTAGGACACCCTACCGGATGAGCACACCCAAGTTAGTTGAACTCAAATTGCAATTAAAATAAATGATGGATAAAGGCTATATTCGACCCAGCATGTCTCCATGGGGAGCACCAGTCCTGTTTGTGAAAAATAAGGACGACACCCTTAGACTATGTATAGATTATAGACAACTCAATAAGGTAACCATAAAGAACAAGTACCCTTTGCCCAGGATTGATGATCTATTCAATCAATTGGGAGGTGCATCTATTTTCTCAAAGATCGACTTGAGGTCGGGATACCATCAAGTCCGAATCAAGGATGAAGACATCCATAAAACTACCTTCCGGACATGGTATGGTCACTATGAGTTTGTGGTAGTGCCATTTGGGTTAACCAATGCCCCTGCCACTTTTATGTGCTTGATGAACAATGTACTCAGTAAATTTCTAGATAAATTTGTGCTAGTTTTTATTGATGACATATTAATCTACTCTAAGAATAGAGAAGAGCATGAAGAGCATCTTAGACTTGTGATGCAAGTGCTAAGAGAACATCAGCTCTATGCCAAATTCAGCAAATGTGAATTTTTCCAAAAGGAAATACATTACTTAGGCCATGTTCTCTCTGAAGAAGGAGTAGCGGTAGACCCTGACAAAATCAGGTCTATCATGGAATGGCCTACCCTGAGGGATGTTTCAGACATCATATCCTTTATGGGATTAGAAGGATACTATAAAATATTTATAAAAGGATTCTCCAAGACTGGTTTTCCAATCACTGCCCTCCAGAAGAAGGGGACAAAATTCCCGTGGACACAGAATGTGAAGAAAGATTTCAAACCTTGAAACATCTACTGACCCATGCCCCCATACTAAAGATCGTCGATCCATAAGCTGACTTCCTTGTGTGCATAGATGCATGTAAGGAAGGGCTTAGAGGAGTCCTTATGCAGGAAGGAAGTGTTATCTACTATGAATCCCAAAAATTGAACGAGCATGAAGTCAACTATGTGACCCATGATATAGAACTGGCTGCCATAGTGCATGCCTTGAAAATGTGGAGGCATTACCTCCTGGGAAGAAAATTTGTACTTATGACAGATCACTATGGATTGTGATACCTGTTTGATCAACCAAAGATTAATGCTAGACAAGCTAGGTGGATGGCCCTCCTTAGCAAGTTTGATTTCGAAATCAAACACATTAAAGGAAAGGAAAATAGGGTGGTCGATGCCCTTAGTAGAAGTATGAAAACAATTCATCTGGCAGCAGTAAGCACCTGTGAAACATAAATCAAGGAAAGAATCAGAAATGCACAAGAAATAGATCCCTTCATCTAGACCGTGGCCATGTACCTACAACAAGAACCCACCGGAGTAAAATATGAGGGCTACCAGATGACCGAAGGAGATCTTCTCACTTACTGAAATAGACTATATATTCCAAATTGTGATGACTTGAAGAGGTTCATACTGGATGAGCTACATAAAAGACCCTATTCTGGTCATCCAGGATACCAGAAAGTGATCACTACCGCCAGGAGACAATTTTATTGGCCTGGAATGAAGAAAGACATAGTCGAGTACTTAGCCAAATGCATAGAGTGCCAGCAGGTTAAAGAAGAAAATCAACACCCAGTAGGATTATTTCAACCTTTACTAATCCCAGAATGGAAATGGGAAACCATCTCCATGGATTTCATCACTGGATTACCAACCTCAACCAAACAAAACGATGCCATTATGGTAGTGGTGGATAAATTGAGAAAGTCTACTCATTTCATCCCTATCAAATCAACCTGCAAAGCAATCGATATCGCCTAGGTGTTCATGAAGGAGATATTCAGACTGCATGGTATGCTGAATAAGATCATGTATGACAGACACTAAATTTACCTCTAACTTTTGGAAATCATTGATGACTGGTTTAGAGACCAAATTATTGTTTAGCACCACCTATCACCCTCAAACCGATGGACAGATGGAAAGAGTGAACCAAGTACTTGAAGACATGCTAAGAATGCATGTAATGCATCAACCCAAGAAGTGGGAATACTACCTGCCATTGGTAGAATTCGCCTATAACAACGGCTACCAAGCATCCTTAAAGATGAGTCCCTTCGAAGTCCTCTATGGTATATCGTGTAATACTCTAGTCAGCTGGAGTAATCCCGTAAAAGAGATTTCTTTTGGACCCGACATGTTGAAAGAAATGGAACAGCATGTGACTCAGATAAAACAAAACCTGAAGGTCACTCAAAACCGACAGAAAAGTTATGCCGACCAAAAGAGAACTCCAAGAGAGTTCAAAGCGGGAGATCATGTATATCTTAGAGTTAGGCCTAGGAAGAATTCCCTGAAAATGGGAGCTTGTGCCAAGTTGGAACCTCGATATTGTGGACCCTTTGAGGTTCTAGATAGAGTGGGACCTGAAGCCTATAGGATAGCACTTCCTCCCACAGTAAAAACACATAATGTTTTCCATGTTTCATTATTGAAGAAATATGTACATGATGCTAACCATATAATTGACTGGTCTATGATCCAAGTGGAATCGGAGGGAGAATTTCTACCAGAACCCCAATGCATACTGGATAGAAAGGAAACCCCACTTCGAAAATGAACCATTGCACAGGTCAAGGTGCAGTGGAAACATTTTGGCCCAGATGAGGCTACATGGGAAATGAAGGATGCCATGAAACAGGCATATCCAATTTTGTTTACTTCTATACATGCATTTCATGTTAATAGATAAGAACATCGAGGATGATGTTTTTTTAAGGGGGAGGGAATTGTAACACCCTATTTCCCCCAGCTTGTAAAAATAACTGGACTAGCCAAGAACTGTGGAAAACTCAGAAATGTGAATGTGTGATGTGAATGGACCTTGTGGAAAAGGTCGATGAATGTGAATAATATTATGAATATTGTTATAACCCTAGATTGCACTATCCTTGCTTACCTGGCATCAGGCTTAGTCATGCCTCTTCCTAGCCTAAGCCATGCTGATTAATTCCTCAAAAAACCACTTAAAACAAGTAACCCGTTCCCTAACTTCTCACTGGGTGCAGGCATCCGCTTGCTGTCCTTCTACTACACGCGGGTATCCGCAGGCTAACCCAAAACAGCCCACGGGTACCTAACAAAGAAAAAAATCAGGAAAGTTTCCGCTGGGACACGAGGCTTTTTGTCAGTTAACTGGAA
>ML782034.1:766964-780635 GCA_009831015.1 Picea engelmannii
AAAAAAAATACTTTTCCCGCCCCGCATACATGAGTCTCATCTATGTAATTTGATTTATGTTTTATCTCTAACCCTATAATAGATCAGTAGCATGCATGCATAGTCTTGTCGTGATTGCAGGGAAGCTTTTGGGAGGAGCAACAACAGCAAGGGGATAAGAAGCTCAACGGAGGATCTACTTCAGCCGTCCGGAAAAAGGTTGGTTTATTATTCTCTTGTATGCATGTGAAGAAAGGGGTTTCAGATTCGGGTAGAAGGTTAAAAGTTAAGTCTTGAGGGTCATGATCTGCGTATAAGCTTAGAGCCCTAGCTTATTAGTCCGTATGGTAGAATACCCAACAAAAAATATATATATTGCACGATTGCTGAGAGGGGATATGATGAAAAAGAGACCACGATGGCTGGAGAAAGGTGGTGGAAGGCACCTAGAATGGTGGCGTTAACTTCCACCGAAAACAATACCGTATTTGGACTTCACTAGCTCGGAGAACCAAGAGCGGCTCGTTGGCCCTGAATTAAATGTCTCGCAAGCTGGTAGGTTGATGGTGCCTTAGGAATTAATGAGGGATGGGAGGGTGAACTACCCATCCGTAGAGTCGTCAAGCCTAACCAGTGCAAGGGAAATTGTGCCACACACAACCTCACAAGAGGATAAGGCGTGAGGGAGAAGCAATTGGGGGCAGAGTGAGTGATAGCAGAGAAGGGGGAGAGTAACCCTCATTCTCGGTCACTGGCAAACCAAGACATAGTCTCGTAGCATCGTGGTCTCAGCTCGGGGGTGGCTAGTTGTAAATCCTATCAGAATATTTGAGCCTACGGTTGGGTGGAAATGATCACCCCTCTCAGCAATTGCACTTACTTATGGTGTTATTTCTGATAACTTTTTTACATCTTGCACCTTGAAATTCATATGCTAACATATATTCTCATAAACTATGAAATTGTGAATGATTACAGTATAAGACTGTATGTGCAGTGTTTTGATAAGAAATGGTAGATGTATTCTTGTAACAGAAAAACCACGCATGGCTTATGTTGATAGATAAATTTAATTATGTTAAAGTTAAACCAAGTTAGAATTCCAGTCCGTTCTCGAGAATTTGTTTCCCCTTATCTGTCTCCAGGGATGTCCCAGAATAGAACTCTCCACAGAGATACCCTTCTTGGAAAAGTTTACGAAGGACCTGGAAAAAGGACCTGAATGCACAAGTCTTAGCAACCCTGTACGAGGAAGACTAATCCTATTGAAATCCCAAAGTAGCAGTGTAGGGATAAGTATCGATCGACGAACAAGATCCCATTGGAAGATCTGTAGTCATTCATGACCGTAAGATTGGCGGAAGAAACAAGGGTGTTACATGCCTTACCCCTTTTCTTCTATATTCATGAGTAGTGAGGAAATCGGGATCGTAGATCCCCAAGGTCTGTTGGAGTATCTGGACCGTTTCTTTTTCCACATCCATAGAGAAGTGGGAGAGTGCATGACATAGGACAGGTTTGAGCTGTTAGATCTTAGATAGAAAACCTGATAGCCATTGGATCTGTTAGAAGATGTAGGAGGGTTAAGCCCTCGTGAACAAGGGTGAAGGTCCCGAAAGAGGAGTCTGTACATGGAATGGTACAGATCTGTGTCATTATATCTTATCTAGAAAACTTGATAGCTGTTGGATCTTCTAGGAGATGCATGAGGGTTAAGCCCTCGTGAATAAGGGAAAAATTCCCGAGAGAGGAGTCGGTATCGGGGATTCAGAGTTCAGGATTCTGGGAGTCCTGATGACAAGAGATCAGGACACTCCATGGTGAAAATCTCGATATAGATCTAGACTGTCCATCCGTGAAGGACACATGGTAGAGATCGAGAGTCCATCGGTATTTCGGATACCGGGGATTTGAGTTGACAAAGGATTTGTGTCACTGGGGGTCACAAGTCGCGAAATAGAGAAACAACGAGGACCATCCATCTATAGAATATATGTGGTTTCTGGTAAGCGCTTCGGTGTTTTGGCACCCGAGAAACAAAAGGGAAAGAACCCTTGTCTTCGTGAGTCACGAAATCCCGATTACCGACACCCTGAATTAGTTTAAGTGTGAATAAGTTTGGGAAAGGCGGGTTTTAACCGTGACCATTGATCATCCTAAAAAGATCATAACAGTGGATCGTGGGTGAAGGTTGCAGCCGTCTATCGGAGGGACATGTAGCTACCGAATGGAATTTCAGTGTTTCATCACCCTAGAAACCAAAGGGTAAGAACCCTTGTCTTCACGAGTCGCGAAATCCCGATCACCGAAACTCCAAAATGGTGAGAGGTGTGAATGAGGTTAAGGAAAGCTAGGATTTGATCTTGACCATTGATCATCCTGAAAATATCACGACTGTTGGTTGAAGGTCACCACCATCCATTAGAGGGACACGTGGCTACTGGTCGACATTTCGGCATCTGGGAAACCAGAGGGCTAGAAAACCTTGCCCCCGTGATTCACGAAATCCTGATGCCCGAAATCCCGATACGTGTTGTAGTGGATAGGAGAAGTGCCGAAAGAATCTGGACCGTCCATCAGAGGAGACGTGTGGTGAGCGGTTAGAGATTTGGAAAAAGTCTTGAAATCCCATGGACCATTGGATCCACACTCTTAAGAGTCGTCGATCTCTTACATGAACTTCCATATCGAAATTCAGAGATTTAGATGACAAGGAGTCTTGGAGTCATTGCATTTCGAAATCCTGAGTACCGAAACCCCGAAAGGATCCATACTGTCGGATCAGGGGAGACTTATAGCCGTTGATCTCCCTTTGGAGGGAAACTTGGGAGACTTCATGGTTTTTGTGGATTTGAATGGGAAAGGAAGAAGTCATGCATCGTGATTTCCCAAATCATGAAAGGTAGGTAAGGGATTTTCCGGTTTGAGCACGTGGTCACGAGGATAAGACCCAAACAAGAAAATTGTACTCGCCAGCCCTTTCAGGGTTCGGCGCTTCACTGTGTCGGGGTTGCAGAGTCGAAAGACTCGACGCTATGGTAGCACTAAGTCATGAAGAGAGAAAGGACACCATATTTGTTTGACCTATGGTCATGACCCACAATCCTATGGGAATAGACGAGGGAAGAGCTAGCTTACACTAGACCTCCGTAGACATTTTGGGGGTCTGATCATTGAGAAATCGACGAAAAATTTGATTTCCATAGTGGGTATCTGACACTCTGGAACTTCTGCACTTTCTTCCAGGACTTGGAAGATTTTCCAAGTGCTAAAGGCTTCGACCTTTGCTCTGTCCCTTCTGTGAGCTCTACAACTTTGAGCCTCGCTCGCGTTCTCAACGATGTTGTTCCTCCTGAGCTTTATCCCTTCGAATCCTCAAGGGATTCTTTGACTTATGCGCCTATTGTAGAGTCTCTGCATGCACAAAGGTGCTATCTCTTCTGAGATTTTTATATACTCAGACCTCTAAGGAAATAAATCCTTCTTCCTTTCTCCTGCAGATGGAGAATTTTGATGCCCTCCTGGCTATCCTTCTACTCAAGCAACCTCTTGCTGAGTGCTTCAGGGTGTTCAGTAAGCCTGGGAAGATCCCTCAGTGGATTTCTTCCTAAATCTCAAAACTCAAAAGAGTTCTCTTCCTTGTTCCTGTCTGCACACTGACTCAATGCCCTTCTAGCAGAGTTTTACAGAACTCTTCAGAGCTTCTGTCTCTCTTCCAAATTCACAGCTGAATTCTTCTGTGCACTCCTTGCACCTGCTCAATGCCCACCTGGCAGAGCTTTACAGAACTCAAAGAGATTTTCTATCTACAACTATGTCTCTCATGCACAACCTTGCCTCATGAGGTGTTCAACAACCTCATAGGTCTTTCTCTTGAGTTGATGGTTCCAGTTCCTATGCCCACCTGGCATGCCTCTGTCTGAACCCATAGAATTCATAAATGTGCTCTCTGTTCACAACTATTAGAAACCACAACATTCTGTCACACCCTGATGGTGTGAAGCCTCAAATACCTTCACCTGAAATCAAACACACTCCTGCAAATGTCTAGCATACATCTACAACATATATTCATAGCATAAATATGAACACTCGAAAGACATCCACATAACACAGAAAACATGCAGGAAAATCTTCTCTGGTTTATATTAATATAAATTCCTATTTACAAGGGTGTTCTTCGAGCTCGGCCTGTAACAAGGTCTCAGCCTTACAAAACAATAAATACCTATCTACCTACAACTTGGGCAAAGGAATGACTTCACGGCTCAACAACCTAAGTCATTAATTTACATTCATTCAAATTTTAAATGAGGGCTACGTCTCTCTTGAATGTGTGATTTGAAATCCGTCGACTTGGCTGGCTGGCTGGATGACGTGGAGAGATGCTCCTACATCATGGTTGAGGGACATAGCCAATTGTAGTGAAAGGCATGTCATGGTACCAAGGTGATTGTCAAAAAGACTTTTCAAGTATAATCAATTGATAGAAATTGGATGTAGAAGAGTATTGAAGCTTAGGCAGATAATCATTATCTTTTGTGGGTCCAAAAGCCTTTAAGTCGGAAGGTGTGATCAGAATCTGGACCAGGGGTCAAAATTTAGCCCAAAACTAAATGTGTTCAAAATCACCTCAAAATGAACAAGAGCATAGGCCTCATCATCATAAACCCGATGCACTTCGAACGAGGTCAAATAGACATCGGATGAGAGAGATATCGCATTGTGTTCGATTTGACAAATAGACAAAAATTTGTTGACTGTAAAGTCTATACAGTCCGTATAGTTACTAACGTGGAAGATGCTAACATGGCTTAAGCTGAAGTGTCAGGTGTTGATTGGGCAAGGCTGACGTGGAAAGAATTTATTTGATAGGTGTGTAGACAAATTGGATTTGGACACATGGCATGTTTGATGGCAAATTGGGAGGTGCCACGTGGCCCAAACATGGGTTTCCACATGGCACCATGTTAAAGGATGATTGGTTAAAATGTTTGTGGAGTCCACAAGGGTTAAAAATTGGACCTCCCATAATATGGCTAAGTCTTGGAAAATCCCTCCCAACCGGTGCGCCTAACGGTGGTTCTTAACTATACTATGGAAAAAATTGTATTTAAATTGACATATGTTTTATGTTGGGGTGCGTCCGAGCTGGGGCTTAGCCCCAGCCCCCAGTCTCAATTATTCTCCCATATAACCACACCTTTAAAAACAAGGCAGGTGTGCCCCAAAGGTTATACATTCACTACCACTTATCAAGTGCTCATGCCATTTGGCATTGGAGCCCTTTTTTCGCTCTAAAGACTTGGCCACATGGCCGCATGCGCCCAACACCTTCGTGGTTTGGGGGCTAGGTTCCCTAACCATTCAAAATTTTGGCGTGATTTGTGGAATGCGTGCATGTGCTGGGTTTAGGCACAGAAAACGCCCATAAGCCAGGTTACTCACACAAGAGTGCGTTTTGGCGAGCTAGAGACAACAAGCTTGAAGGAGGAAAATGGCAGGAAACCTATCTTCTTCATTGTTTTGGCCAAATGAGGTGCCGAAAAAGCCCAACTAGGGGTTTTTGGATGTTTTGAATCCATTGGCACAATTTTCAAAGCCATATGGAGACTTCTTTTGTAGTTTTTTCTACATTGAAGTTTCAGGAGCTCCAGGGAGCTTAGGGCCACCATTGATGCAGGTCATGCTCAGATGAGCCCAAGTCTATTTTCTATGAATGAATAGTCATTTTTGACTAATTGTTATTCTATAAACACATTGAGATAGGTTTTGGATCCATTTGAGGAAATTTACATGTGTTTTTTCCATAAGGAAGCTCAGGGAAGCTCAAGGCCTCATGTAGAAGAGGTCATGCCTGGATGAGCCATGGTCCATTTTCAGAGTTCTATTAGTCATTTTTTGGGGTTTTTATGTATTTTGAACCCAATGGTACGGTCATTAAATCCATTGGAGTTGAGAAAAAACTTGTAAAATAATATTCGACAAACTAATCCTCTAGAGCCTAGTCCATTGATGGAGGCTCAAGGAGATGTAGCCTAGTTGGGGGTGAACTCCTTTATCATGTTGTAATTGTTCAGAGTGTTTTCTTTTTATTATTTGCTGCAAGTTATTTTTGTTGTTGTATTTATGTAAACCACATATTTAACCTTTTAAAGACCTCACACATAAACATCAAAAAGATGCATAAACTTGACACATAATTTCTCTTGCACAACTAAGACATTGAGAAAGGTCCTGGAGTTTATTTTAATGGAGTAGAGGGTGCTTGCATAGAAAAACAAGTCAGCCCCCTATTTCCAGATCAAGGGTGTTCCTGCATATTTTGAGAGAATATCTGACATGGATGACACTTCTTGACTACTTCTATGCAATATTTGATTAACGAGGGCCAGAAGCATCCAGGACAAAGGATTGTCTGAGGGGTATCCATCACAGAAAAGTGACCACTACATGCTCCAATATGTAAATCATTAATCACAAGATCTTCCTCTTCATGATTCAGGAATAGATGGAGAACATATTCAAGTCCTTTACAATACAAAGTTTCATCGAGGATAAGATAACTTCATGCTTGATGGCATATCCATCGACGCTTATCATAAGAAGTAGAAGGAGGACACTTCAAAGTATGAATATACACAAGTATATCTCCATACCAAGGGTCAGAAGACACAATAAGGAAGAGATCACCATTTATCAGTGACTCCTCAAGCATATCTATGCCACTCTAAATTATAAGTTATGATATTAACTCTGCAAAAACCAAATGTTTCCTAGACTTGACTGAAACAAAGTCCAAATCGAATTCTTGAAGAATAACAATCCAACAACTAATCTTCTTGTCGATGACTCGCTGTGTCAACACATACTGAAAAGGATTAACAACGATCATGTTGCTTGTTATCACATGAAGTTGTCATGGGTCTTTTGCAGTTTTTGCAGGCCAAACAAGTCCTTTGTTTTTGCAAGGAAAAACAACTAGAGTCATCTCCATGCATGTTTTTAATGGATCCTAGAGTTGGCGGATGGATAAAATTTAGCGGTGGAACTAAATTTAGAAGGTGCATCCAGATTGCAGATCGTGGCCATATCAATGGGAATGCTTCATTTTGGGGACGCAACATGCTCGGGCGTTAAAATACTTAAGGGGGCTGAAATCTAAACCACGGTATTATGGGAGAACTACGTGGTGGAAGGTGGTGAGTTTCAGGACCAAAAGCAATGTGGGTCCAAACCACTTTCGACAACCCCAAAATCATGTGTTCATTTAGCACTTAATCCAATAGAAACATCTGGCCACCCCCTACTCGTTAAGCCTCATCCTGATCCCAAGGTGAAATTAGTTAATGAACAAGGACTGGCATTTGAAACCTTGTCTCAATCCATAAATAGAAAGCATGGAGGGTCTGGTCGTGGAGACATATTTTTCAGCTCGAGGTATTACGATGGACGGTTTTTCCTAGATGCCCATGCTGATCTGAGCTTGCATTTGACAGAAAGATACACACATAGTCTGACAAAAGCATTTCATAGATGGAAAATCCTTGGACATGATGGCCAGCTCGTGCTCCAAGCGGTTGTCCACTGTTTTTGGGTATAAATACACCAGTTGAAGAATATGTTAGGGTTGATGGTTGAGTAGAGCTCCCTATTTTGTAATAGTTTGATAACAAAGTTGTTCTCTAGTTATGTATGATACCTAAGACTTTCTCATTAATATAAGTCGATTTATTTCACCACTGTTTTTCCTATTGTGTTGAAACACTTGTGCATGGATGATCCAGACGAGATGTTGTAGTTGTATTGTAATGGAGGTTTGATTATAATGCTTCTATGATCCATTTCAGTATTTTCTTTCATTGTCTTGTTTCCTCTTATGCTGAAATGCTCATGCATGGATGATCCAAACAAGGTTTTGTGGTTGTATTGTAATGGAGGTTTGATTATAATGCTGCTATGATATGTTTTGGTATCTTAAACTTAAGTTCAATAGTTCTCTTGTGCCTGAGTTCTTCCGCACCAAGTTTCTTGAAGGTTGGATGCTTATGGAAGACTTCTCCACTCTCCTCACTAAGTATTCCTCCTTCTCACATTTAACCTTAAACCATTGAATAAAGTTAAAGAGAAACTCATTTGCTTATGCATTGCTAGCCCGGTTTTCTGTGTTAAAACATTCTTATGCTGAGCTTTATCCATTTGACCTCCACTCATAAACCAACCTCAACAAACATTTTGATGGGTACTGTGCTTATCCTCCCACAATCTAAGGGTGACTCTCAGTGCTAACATTCTTTTCACTATTGTCGGGGAATGAGTTGAATAAATTTCACTGGGATTGAACAACAAAGAAACATTGATTCTGAAGGTGCATCAAGAATTAATACCTTGAAGATTGCAACTTTCACCTCACGACTCCATTGTTTTAGTTGTGGCTCTCAAAAGAATGCACCTGAGGTCTACTCCACATATACTTCTGGAAACACCTAAATCTGACCTAGATAAGATTATCAAGAAATGAAAGACCTCTCAAGAAGGACTTTTAGCTATTGTACCAAGTGATTTTGGTAATTTACATGATTTTTCTTTTAAAACTCCAGTAGCTATATCCAATTCTCCTTTTATACCATCTGATAGAGTTTCCAGAAGTTTATATTTTGAAATATTTCATGTTGAACTTCCCCCTTCTAGTATTCATTTGGAAAGAGAAATTTTTGAAACCCTTGTTTCCCCTGATATTGTAAAGTGGTTTAGACCCAGGAGCTTTGAATATTTTCTCGCTTTGGGTTTTCCCACTCCTCCTCCTATCAAAGTTGTTGTAACTAAAGAGGGGGGAACTTATTTTCCTTTGAACCCTATACCATTCTCTTCCAACACTCAATCGCCTCTCCTTTCCCTTAGAAACATAGGTGCAGTCCTCCCTGCCCAAAATCCATCTCCCCCTTGTTCTCTTACAGTTCACATCCCAATAGTAGGTGCTAATTGTTGGGGCTCAGAAATGTCATATTTTCATCCACCTTTCCTTTCATCATTCTTTACATTTAATCACCCATTAACCTTTTATGATATCATTTTCATAAATATACTTTGGTTTCACCTTATTATTCTCCACTTTATTCATTTTAGTATTAAAAGGGAATTTGTGATTAAATATTATAAAATCAACTTGTTTTCATATATATCTCAAAAATGTGTGAGCTTTGTAATGTGTAGGAATATGTGAAGGATTAATTCAAAAGGACTTCTCGAATACTTCAAGATTTGAGGAGATAATTCAAGCCTATTCCAAGGAGAAGATCATGGACATTTGGTTGGCATATCTTATCCAATATATATGAGAGATATGTTTGAGGATTTGAAGGGATTATATTTTGTAATAATGGGAAATAGGTTGAGAGAAAAGTGGATCTCTAATTATGAGATGGTTATCTTATCTTCAAGGCTCTCATGTATAAAAGAGAGTGATCTCTCTTCCTGAGGGAGTAGAAATCAGTAAGTAGTAATAATTGAGGAATAATTTGGTAGTTAGTGAGTAGTCATTCAGTAGTCCTTAGGATTTTAAAAAGAAAGGGATTCTTAGCTTGGATTCATAGTTTTGGTTTTCATGCTTTCATTATTATGTTATGAATATTGGTTTGATTATTGCTATGTAAGATTTATTCATTGGTGTGAGCTCACATATGTTAATGTGTCATTCAAATCTTCACATGTTGTATTTTATTTTCCTTCATGTAGTTCTCCATTCCTAGATTAATTTCATTTACGCAATTTCATTCCAGTCGTAGGTTGTAGCAATTCAATTCCAAGTCATGTGTTTCAATTTCCTGCATTAGGTTAATGATTCAATTTCAATTGTATCTTAGACATTAGATTAGATTAGTCCCACTTCAATCCTGCATATACTTTTCATGTTCTTTGTAAGTTTACGAACCTCGAATTGAAAAAATAGATAGTTGGGCAAGTACTAAAATGTAATTAATTCTATTGGAAAATACTGAGAGGGGGGGGTGAATCAGTATTTGAGCTATCAATCAATTTTTAACTTTTCTTTTACTGAAAGATCTTAGTCTACTTTAGAGAGATCAGTTGTTGTATATTATTATGAAAACAGTAGTGCATCCAGAGATCTTATTATGGATTTCTTCATTCATCAGATAGTAAATCAACAAAATAAACTAACACAGATGAGTAGCACACATGAACACCAGGATTTAAGGTGGAAACCCAAATCGGGAGAAAACCACCGCTGTTGTTGTCTCTGTCTTCAATGAATATTATTAAGAAAACATTCTACAACAATGTACTAGTGCAGACTCATGCTAGTACATAGGCTTCTACCTGCAGAAGGCTACAACCTTCTCTCGTTTACCAGCCTTACTTGGAAGGGAGCTTCAACCCCCTGAAGATAGCACCAGCTACAACTGGTAAAGGGTTTAACCCTCATAATCACTGCTGACCACGTTTCATTAATTTTCACACTGGATCAGGCAGTTTCATCTAGTGGTTATGACAATAACAGAAGCTATTTCAAGAGTAAACACAGATCTACAGACTCTCAGGCAGTTACCAAAGGACACATATTGAATAACACAATAAACCTGGAGAAGATGCCTTTGATCTCGTAGTTGCAAAACTCGCAGCTGAGATTTCTCTTTCAATGTAGATCCGCTGTGCGACTACCACAAGGAGGTTCTTCTTTCTTCAAACCTGCCATGCTGCTTGCTCAAATGACCTCACCCCCCAGTAGATATCCCTATTATCATAAGAATGGCCTCCGCGTCCTTCTGCGACCACCTCTGTTGAGAGCCTCGAGCCCCCTTTTTAAACCCATTGGTCCAGGACCCGTTCAACGCTCCTCGGTTCCCATATTTATTACCCAAAGGAAATCGGGCTTCTGTTTAAGATTTGAAATAAATTTACGCATGCCCCTTTCCATGAGCTAGCCCTGCTGGCTATAGGCCTTGGCCCCATAAAACCGTCAACACATGATCTCGGTCAAACAGCTCATCGGGGTTTCGGCGATTTCGATGTCGCAATGTACATGCCTCTAGGATTCCCGATCCCCGAATTCCCGAGCTTTAGCCCCAACAGGCTACACAATGGTCCATATGACCATTACCCATGACCACAAGCTAACCCCGTCGGGGCTACGGAGTTTTTGATACATCAATGCATTCACCCAAAGATTTCCCGATCAGCCAAATCCCGACGTGTTTCAGCCCCTGGCTGACCCTGGTTCTCGTGACCGTTACTTGTAACCGCGTCCTTATCTCCGACAGCTGGCATCCACTAATCCTTTGTCCTCCTTCACTGCAGTGCTGACAGTTGTGCCCCACTTATCGGGATTTCACGGATCGCGATTTCGAAATGCAAAAAACCCTTGTCAACGGGATCCCCGATCTCCCGATGAACCAAAAATACCGAAGGCTCCTTGATCTTCGACACTTGTCCCTCAGATGGACGGTCCCGATCCCTTCGGGATTTCGAGACTTTCGATGTCAAGAGTCTCTCACCTCTCGAATCCCCGATTACTGATAACGAAGATCAACGGTCCAGATCTCATTCTTATCCAATCACTGAGATCACTTCGTGAAATTGTATTTCGCGATTTTGGAGTTCTTGATGCATTGTGTTCTTGACATAACAAATCTCGATCCCCAAAACTCCGATGCCACCTGTCCTCTGCACTGGTTGTGCCACATGTCGCTTAGCTGACGTCACATGTGGTTTGACACGTGTTAGGTCCTGCCACGTGTCACTCTGATTCGTGAATTTCATGTGCCTGAAGTGTTAAATCTGCCTGACACCTGTCAACCTCTGATTGTGCCACGTGTCCCTGGGTGACGTGGTCTGCCGATGTGAGTTCGATCAACGGTCCGGATCACATTCTTATCCAACGGCTGTGATTACTTCGCGAAATCGCATTTCGCGATTTCGGAGTTTTCGTTGTCATTGTTCACAAGACTCATGAAACTCCGAATCCCGATTCTCCGATGAAGCCTCCTGTCTACACGTGGATGGTCACGATCTCTGCTTGAATTAACGGTTGCGATTGAATCGCAATATCGCGTTTCGCGATTTCAGGGTTTTCATTGACGAGTGATTTGGACATTTCAAAGTCCCGAACCCCGATCCATACAGAGCTATGATCAACGGTCCTGATCCTTTCTGGATTTGACGGTCCAGATTCAATCGGGATTTCACCTTGGCTTTTCTCGATGGAATATCTCCCTAGCAGCTTCTGTCTGATCTGACGACCCTCGTTCTTTCGGGAAATTTGAATGAGACCCTGTGGTTGTGGATCTCTGTCTTCCTTCTCTTCTGTACGCCAACTCCTGCACTTAACATCTGCGCAGCTTCACCTGATCCAACAACTGTCGAGATTTCCGAGTGAGATCCGACGGCTCTCAGTCTCTTTCCTGTGCTCCTTGCCCGTAAAAGAGCGCTATGCCTCCTGATCTTATTCTCCTCGAATCCTTAAAGGGTTTTATCCTTCTTATCCTACCAGCTCCGTTTTTGCCATCAATGACAACAACCATCAATACACATTCGTTGCTTGTTCAATATTTGCCAACAATCTCCCCCTTTGGCATTGATGGCAACACTTGCATTTAGACTCAACACTCCTCTGCATTTGACCATTCAGACCCTTCTCCCCCTTTGAAATCAATGGCAAAGAGTGGACCGTACCATGCTCCCCCTGAAACCATGCTGAAGCTGCTGAATAAGCTCCCCCTTAGCCAGTGCAGCAACCAGTTGATATGTCTGTACTTAATTAGACCTGGTCCTCTGCAGGGCAGGGACGACTCCCAGTTTTTGTCGGAGATATTCGAACGCTTCTCTGGGAAGAGGCTTGGTAAATATATCAGCCACTTGGTCTTTGGAGGGAACATACTCCAATTTCACCTTTTGCTTAAGCACCTGTTCTCGTAAGAAATGATATTTGATGGGAATGTGCTTGGTCTTGGAATGCATAACAGGATTCTTTGAGATACTGATAGCACTTGTATTGTCACACATAATAGAGATAGGAGATGAACATTTGATTTGAAAATCTTGAAGAGTTTGCATCATCCAAAGGAGTTGAGTACAACAAGATGCTGCAGCCACATATTCTGCTTCTGCTGTAGATAAGGCAATGGAACTTTGTTTCTTGCTAAACCAAGATACTAACCGGGGCCCCATGTAGAATGCACCACCGCTAGTGCTTTTTCGATCATCAACACTTCCAGCCCAATCTGCATCAGTGTATGCATGAAGAGTAAGATCAAAATTCCTTGGATACCATAGTCCAAAATCTTGAGTTCCTTGTAGATATTTGAATATTCTTTTCACTGCCTGAAGGTGAGACTCTCTTGGATTGGCTTGAAATCGTCCTACAATCCCAACTGCATGCATAATGTCTGGTCTTGTCCCAGTGAGATACAGTAGACTTCCTATCATAGATCTGTATTCTGGCTGATTCACCGTGGGAGAATCATCATTAGTACTGAGATTACACCCAATTATCATTGGTGTGCTTACAGGTTTGCAATCTTCCATGCCATATCTTTTGAGGATTTGCTTCAGGTATTTTGTTTGTGATAGGAAAATTCCATCTGTTGCTTGTTGTACTTGTAATCCTAGAAAGAATGTTAGTTCTCCAAGTAAAGACATTTCAAATTCTTGCTGCATAGCAGAAGCAAATTTCTG
>ML782034.1:784407-842734 GCA_009831015.1 Picea engelmannii
ATTTGTTTCGTAGGTTTTTCTTTCTGCTGGATCTGTTGGTACTACAGATGGATATTGATATCCTCCTTCAACAATAGCCCATACATCTGCTCCCAGAGACTGAAGATAAGATCTCATCCTTGTTTTCTAGAAGATTAAATTGTCTCCATTGAAGAGTGGAGGCCTAATAGATGCCATTCCATCTTGATTGCTCATTTTGATTGATCTCCCTTCTAGCGGTTAAGCCTTTTCAGAAGGACCAGGCTCTGATACCAATTGTTGGAAAATACTGAGAGGGGGAGGTGAATCAGTATTTGAGCTATCAATCAATTTTTAACTTTTCTTTTACTAAAAGATCTTAGTCTACTTTAGAGAGATCAGTTGTTGTACATTCTTATGAAAACAGTAGTGCATCCAGAGATCTTATTATGGATTTCTTCATTCATCAGATAGTAAATCAACAAAATAAACTAACACAGATGAGTAGCACACATGAACACTAGGATTTAAGGTGGAAACCCAAATCGGGAGAAAACCACCGCTGCTGTTGTCTCTGTCTTCAATGAATATTATTAAGAAAACATTCTACAACAATGTACTAGTGCAGACTCATGCTAGTACGCAGGCTTCTACCTGTAGAAGGCTACAACTTTCTCTCGTTTACCAGCCTTACCTGGAAGGGAGCTTCAACCCCCTGAAGATAGCACCAGCTTCAACTGGTAAAGGGTTTAACCCTCATAATCAATGCTGACCACGTTTCATTAATTTTCACACTGGATCAGGCAGTTTCATCTAGTGGTTATGACAATAACAGAAACTATCTCAAGAGTAAACACAGATCTACAGACTGTCAGGTAGTTACCAAAGGACACATATTGAATAACACAATAAACCTGGAGAAGATGCCTTTGATCTCGTAGTTGCAGAACTCGTAGCTGAGATTTCTCTTTCAATGTAGATCCGATGTGCGACTACCACAAGGAGGTTCTTCTTTCTTCAAACCTGCCATGTTGCCTGCTCAAATGACCTCACCCCCCAGTAGATATCCCTACTATCAGAAGAATGGCCTCCGCGTCCTTCTGCGACCACCTCTGTCGAGAGCCTCGAGCCCCCTTTTTAAACCCATTGGTCCAGGACCCGTTCAACGCTCCTCGGTTCCCATATTTATTACCTGAAGGAAATCGGGCTTCTATTTAAGATTTGAAATAAATTTATGCGCACCCCTTTCCATGAGCTATCCCTGCTGGCTATAGGCCTTGGCCCCATAAAACCGTCAACACATGATCTCGGTCAAACAACTCATCGGGGTTTCGGCGATTTCGATGTCACAATGTACATGCCTCTAGGATTCCCGATCCCCGAATTCCCGAGATTTAGCCCCAACAAGCTACACAATGGTCCATATGACCATTACCCATGACCACAAGCTAACCCCATCGGGGCTACGGAGTTTTTGATACATCAATGCATTCACTCGGAGATTTCCCGATCGGCCAAATCCCGACGTGTTTCAGCCCCTGGTTGACCCTCGTTCTCGTGACCGTTACCTGTAACCGCGTCCTTATCTCCGACAGCTGGCATCCACTAATCCTCTGTCCTCCTTCGCTGCAGTGCTGACAGTTGTGCCCCACTTATCGGGATTTCGTGGATCGCGATTTCGAAATGCACAAAACCCTTGTCAACGGGATCCCCGATCTCCCTATGAACCAAAAATACCGAAGGCTCCTTGATCTTCGACACCTGTCCCTCAGATGGACGGTCCCGATCCCTTCGGGATTTCGAGACTTTCGATGTCGAGAGTCTCTCACCTCTTGAATCCCCGATTACTGATAACGAAGATCAACGGTCCAGATCTCATTCTTATCCAATGGCTGAGATCACTTCGTGAAATTGCATTTCCCAATTTCGGAGTTCTTGATGCATTGTGTTCTTGACATATCAAATCCCAATCCCCGAAACTCCGATGCCACCTGTCCTCTACACTGGTTGTGCCATGTGTCGCTTAGTTGACGTCACACGTGGTTTGACACGTGTTAGGTCCTGCCACGTGTCACTCTGATTCATGAATTTCATGTGCCTGAAGTGTTAAATCTGCCTGACACCTGTCAACCTCTGATTGTGCCACGTGTCCCTGGGTGACGTGGTCCGCCGATGTGAGTTGGATCAATGGTCCGGATCACATTCTTATCCAACGGCTGTGATTACTTCGCGAAATCGCATTTCGCGATTTCGGAGTTTTCGTTGAAATTGTTCACAAGACTCGTGAAACTCCGAATCCCGATTCTCCGATGAAGCCTCCTGTCTACACGTGGATGGTCACGATCTCTGCTTGAATTAACGGTTGCGATTGAATCGCAATATCGTGTTTCACGATTTCGGGGTTTTCATTGACGAGTGATTTGGACATTTCAAAGTCCCGAACCCTGATCCGTACAGAGCTTTGATCAATGGTCCTGATCCTTTCTGGATTTGACGGTCCAGATTCAATCGAGATTTCACCTTGGCTTTTCTCGATGGAATATCTCCCTCGCAGCTTCTGTCTGATCTGACGGCCCTCGTTCTTTCGGGAAATTTGAATGAGATCCTGTGGTTGTGGATCTTTGTCTTCCTTCTCTTCTGTATGCCAACTCCTGCGCTTAACATCTGCGCAGCTTCGCCCGATCCAACAACTGTCGAGATTTCCGAGTGAGATCCGACGACTCTCAGTCTCTTTCTTGTGCTCCTTGCCCGTAAAAGAGCACTATGCCTCCTGAGCTTATTCTCCTCGAATCCTTAAAGGGTTTTATCCTTCTTATCCTACCAGCTCCGCTGTTGCCATCAATGACAACAACCATCAATACACATTCGTTGCTTGTTCAATATTTGCCAACAAATTCAACATTAGTTCGGCCCAATATAACGATTGTCATTCCCTTGTTAAGATTGTTGTTCCATTTACAAGAAGTGTCGTTCATTTGAATAGGACAACTGTCGTTCCCCTTACGATTGTTGTTCCTTTACATTTTTTGCGTCTTTGGAGGACATTGAAAACGGAAGGTAAGATTCTGAGTAGGAAATAAGTAAAATGCTTGTTCTAGCACCTACCTTCAGCTGATGCATAGAGGTTGGTTTTAGGACATCTTTAGAGCCCAACATTTTGGCGTCGTTGTCAAGGAAGCACGATGGATTGAGGTATCATTTTTTTTTCATTTCAATTCATGCAAGTGTGATATAGATGTGTTGGTAAGGGTTCACAACAGCTACCTAAATAGAGACTCCTCATGTTCTCCTTGCCAACTAGGTAAAAGTAATTTCAATTTATGCAAATTTCAATTTCCGCAAGAGTAGTTTCAATTTCTGCAAATTTCAATATATGCAAGAGTGTTTAATTTCTGCAAGTGTGATCTACATGTGTTGGTTCTAAGGGTCATATAAGCCCTGAGTGGAGACTTCTCACTGTCCCTACCAACTATCAAGAGCGTTTAATTTCTGCAACTATGAAGAGTAATTGTTTTATGTTTTAGCAAGAGTGTTCTTATTTAAGATTTTCATTTTGATGTGGGTGTTGTAAGAATCATTTTTTTAACATGGTTTAACAATGAATTTCAGATTGGAACTACTCACTCAGATCCTGGTAGATGTCAGGATTTCCTCTTCCCAAGAAGAGGAGATCTTGACAAGGATCAAAGATTCGAATACTCCTCCAAAAATAATTGAAGATCCAACATCTGAAGACTCTTATGCATTCGATGATGAGCAATTGATCGAAAAGGAGATTGAGGAAGATGAAGAGGAGTTACAACATGATCTGAGTGAGGAACAATGTGCCTATGAAAGCCTTGTCGAGAAATGGTTCCAAATAAGTTCTAGATTAGATGAAAAAAAAATTGTTTTTATTCAGTTAAATCACAGTCACATCAATTCAATTTGTTCATTTTTGTATATTTCTATTTTTCATGCGTAAAAATGAAAATGATCACAATTTTATTACTATTACGTGAATGGCTCCACTGGAAGTTTAATTACACAACTAATTGTTAATTCTAATTAGCATAGAGTAGGTAGAATTTTATTTTCAAGATTTTTTTAATTTTTTAGAATAAGTATGCTCTCCTCCACGCTTCGTGTGATCGCAAGGATCAGAAATTAGGATGAATATAAAGTTTCAGGAATGATAAATTGTTGACAATAAAAAAATGCCCAATCCAATTGTTTGTCTTCAATTTCAAATTATAGATCTCCATTTGCTAAACAAATTTCTTTATTTAATTGTTTAAATTTCTCTTTTAAATCTAGGAATAATACAAAATTAAAACAAAAATAAAAAAAATGTTTCATTGTCTTAAACTATTTTTCTAATTTTATTTGGTTTTTATTTATTTTAGAATGCAGAGAAAAACAAAATCTTTAAAATATAAAAATAAATATAAAAAAAATGCAGAAATTAAACTGAAGATATCTCACAAACTGGGATTTGGGTTCTTATGATTTTTGGACAGGAAGTGCACTATGTGATGATAAAAAAACCCATTACATTTCAGGCCAACTTAGTATATGGTTTTCAAGAAAATCAATATAGTGACATTCATCCATTTTTTAGTTTTCTAAAAAACCGTGATGTGGGCATTGTTGATTTTCAACGTGTAGAAGCATTCAGACCATAGGAACCTTCCTGCAAAATTTCAGCTCAACCAAATTCTATGTTTGTGAGAAAATTGCATTTCATGTTCATTGTTACACCCTACAAATACACCCATGTAGCAGCCTACAACAAAAACAATAATAAAAAATATTCGAATGCAATTCATATCACAATAATAGAACTTGGCTAGGAGATCTGATTTTATGAGCGGAGGTTAGGGGGTCAAACCCCTTCCACACCACTCTTTGTGTTGTTTTTTCAACAATTTAATGATTTGGCAATGATTTGTTAGTTATGCATTATCCTTGAAAATGAAAATTATATGCCTATAATGTTGGTTGCATGAGAGAAGGTCGATTTTAATTTTGAGCGATTTGTTTTCCATTTTTCCGTTAGTATCAGTTGGATTTTTATTTTTGCATTTTCCATTGATATGTAAAACAAAGACAATTAAAAAAAAAATACAAAAAAAAAATTACAGGAATAAGAACAAATTATAAAAATAAAAAACAACAAAAACAAATAAAAACTATAAAGACTTGCTTGTCCAGTTGTTTCCATATTAGTGCTACTATAAACTTGACCCGACATTGGCAACTTAACAAATGTTCAATAAAAAAATTTACCTAAGGTTTTTTCGTGCTATGCGAGGGATTCATACTGGCCAATAATTTGCATGTTCTACTTTTCGTTGATGGTTTTTGAATTTTGTTTTCAATTGAATTTTATTCAATGAAGTTTTGTTTGCAATTTTCTTTCTTTTAGATAGTTAATACAATGAAAAAATTAAAAACAACACAAAAAAAATTGCAAATGGATTTTCACAATTCCTGAAAGCATCATTGGAATCATGCTTTTATCTTTTTATGCTAAAATTCTTGTGAAGTCACTTCACCAGGTATTCACAAAAATGATTGTCAAAAAATGTGTTATCACCAACCGATAAAAACACATTTCATTCTTTTCATTTGGTTGATAGCATTAGTATTAATTTATACACTTTATGTTTTCGATATTATCACACTATTTGATGCATATTAGTGATAACATTTTACAGGTTCAAAGATGATCAAATTTATTGTAGAAGTGAATTTCAAGAATCATAGAAACATTTCTGAAAAAAGCATGCTTTGTTGACTGCTTGAAGGAGTTGTTACTCATCATAAACATCATGGCGTTTCTTTTTACACATATACATTTCATAAACCCATTTGCATCATGAATGTTTACCCTCATTTTTTTCCTTCAAAGCACATTGGTCATCCCTGTGTTGAAGTCTATCATCCATTTCCTTATCCTTCATGGCTTCACACATGCCTACTTTTCTGAGTCACATACACCTCTTTATATTTTTCAGTTCATTTTTCCTCGTCAATAAAACTATCCAGCTCCCTTTCCATGACTTTATTGCCTAGCCCTAAACACTATTTCTACTAAGATCTTTTCATTTATAGTCCTACCAATATCTTTACAAACTCCCGCTGACTGATGTGGGATTCCTTAAGGCCCACCTTTTAGAAAGTCTTGCCCCATCAACCTCAACACCTTATCTAGGATATAGACTAGAGTTCATTTTGAGTACCTAGAGGCTTGCATTCCTTAATGGAAAGATATCTTGTTGACAATCATGGGAATACATCAATGTCCCTTGATCGTGAGATCTTGCAAGTGGCTCGACATCAACTCATTCATTCTCACTTCGCAAGATGTACTCAGGTACCTTGGCACGCATTGAAATCAATGGTGATTTTTCCTCACATTGGTTAAAGAAATTGATCAATGGTCGATAATCCAATGACTTATCTTCATGCTCGACATCAACACATCCATTCGAATGATCATAATTGTACCATCGGATTGTAGCAAGTGAAGACTATACATTTTTTCCTGACTTCATCAGTAGTTACAACAGCATGACTTTAGCTCTATGAGAGTACCACAGTTCCACTTTCATACTTCCTCTTTTCCATGATTCATTAGCAGTGGTTCAGATTCCTCCACTTCACATTATTCGATCGAGCAGTCATGGAAGTCACATCTACAACAACAGTCACCTTTCATATGATCCTGTAGCAGTGATATCTTCCATGCTCTAGTAGTCGCATCAGACATATTCCTATTGCATAGTTCATCAACATTTTGGGTAAGTGGAGCTATGTTATTTTCTAAACTTTAATCATGTAATTCCTCAACTACTAGCAATGAATAATTTGGAAAATTCCCTCACCAAGATCCCTTTCCTTTTCACTTTTATGACCCACACCAAGTTGCATGCAGACATGCAATCAAATCAATTGGGGGGTAGGGGAATTTATTCACTATCATCACTCAATTTTTCCACTACCATCATTCCATTTTTCATCTCATTTACCATTTATGAACATTTATTTTCCAACAATACTCTGTTGCACTTTTCTTCATAAGCATTGATATACATATTGGCATGATTCACAAATATGAAAAAGGGCTTTCTTATACTTAGTGTTGTTTCCTTATGGACATTGATAGCATATATTTTCCAATAATAATATGGGTAAATTGTTATCATAACAACAAGAGAACAAATAAAGAAATGAATCTTGCTAACAAAAGAATCAACATTATTTATATTCATGGTTGTCACACAAGAACGAAGCATAAGAAAATTTCAGCTATTACTCATGACATTCTCATCCTGGAAACATTCATTATCATCACTCAAGGATGAAATTCAGATGCCAAAATTTCTTGAGAAAATCCATGTATAGTTGCATGAAACCATGCAACAAGTTCAGTTGGGGGGTATGTTGGGGATCAAAAATGTCATATTTCCATCCACCTTTCCCTTCATCATTCTTCACATTTCATCATCCATTAACCTTTCATGATATTATTGTTACCCATGATTTTGTTCATCATGATGATGTATTGATGATGGTGTACTTAGGCTCTTCATAAGAACTTTCTCCTGAGAAAAAGTTATTTTCATCTCTTCCATAAAACTCATTTTTGAAGACTGTTCACAGGCTGCTAGTATATTTGCCTGCGAGAATGCCTGATTCTCGCAGGCTTTCTTAAGCCAGGGTGCGAGAAGTTCACACTATGTTGAACTGCTAGGGTGTGAACTCTTCCTAAAGCAAGGAAAAGGATGAATTCTCGAAGCTTCTAGAAGGGAATCTTCTAGAAGGATGGGTTGGCATTCGAATGGTTATCCTAGTACTGGATTCCCTGATATTTTTGGATCATTCTTATCCAAGTAACCAATTCATTCTCTCTTATATATTGAGTGAATTCTCATGGAAAAGGTTAAGCAAGAAACCAAGCAAGATTCATTGGAGAATTGGTGAAAGAATTGTGTGAAGGACTGAAGCTACAACAGCTTGGAGACTCCAACAAGTTTATCCAAAGAGGTTGATATTCTTCATGCAAGTGAGAAAGTGTGTGTGTCAGAGACAAGGGACATCGAAAGGAAGTTTGCGACATCAAGGCTCAAGTTGTAATATTTACTTTCCATTAATATGATACTGTAACATGTCCCTTTCCCATAAAGTTAATTCCACTTTATTGTATAATTCCTTGATCATATACATAGATTGACTGTTGAATAGATTGTTCTTTCTTCACTTTGGTTGGTTTGTGTTGTCTTCGTCTTGGCTGCACGAGAGCACTCGAGCGAAGAAGGAGAAACAAAGACCATAGGAAGTGATAATAAGGTATGTTCTTTGTTCTTGCCTCCTATTTAATTCAATGGTTAGAATCTAGGGAAAGAGTCATGTGCTGTCTTGCTTTGTTCTAGATCCAGGTGGATCTAGGGAGATCAGTTTGTGTCCACACTTACAGATTTATCCAATAACAAAATTGGTGACTCCACTGGGGAACTATCCCATTTTCTTTATGGCTTTTGATATTTTTCTGTGGCCATTTTCTCTAGTTTTAATTTTCTCCTGTCCTATCAATATCTGAGTCCTCAAGATATTCTGATAGACCCTCTGGGTCCAGAGGCCTTTTTAAATTTTGCTTCATTTTCCAAATTTTGGCTGATGTTTAGACATTCTCACACTGCACTTCATTTCAGCCTGCGAGAATAGGTAGAGTTTGCACTATGCCTGTAGGTTTCAGTGTGAGGTTCTCGCACTTTGCTCAAGGGCCACCTATGAGAATCACTAATTCTCACACTGTGTAATACTACCAGCCTACGAACTCATTTTTTCAAAATTTTGGATTTGAGTTTTGTCATCTTCAACTGTCCAGATCAGTCTAGGTGCCTTATAAGAGTTTATTGGACCATTGATTGGTGTCTTTCTTGTCTTTGTTTGTGTGCATGAACAGTCTTAGGATTGCAAGGCTCTTCTTATCATTTTTGTCTTGACTTCCGTTTCTTGACTTTTCTTGGCAAAACCATTCTCTCTAATTTCAGAATCTGAGTGTGTTTGATTAGTTAAGAACAAGTGATTGGTTGAAAGTTGAGTTTTCTTTGTCTTTATCATTTGCTTATTGTTTGAAAGGTCATTTTTCTTATGCAATTGAAAAGACTAGTTTGGGTTTCTTTGTTTTAACAAAGTTCATTATTGCTTTCAGTGAAATTTTTGAAACAAAAAGATTTAATTTCTTGCTTTATATTAGATTGGGGGCATCCTTACATTTGATGTAGCGAAATTGCATGGTTCTTGGCATTTTTTGATCTTAAATTATGAAAAAAATTCCCCCTCATGGAAGGGGGGGGCCATGAATCGTGCATTGGTGTTCAGTACATTTTTCTCATTTCTTGAGAATCTTGGTATTGATGATTTTTAAGATTTTGGGAGATTGTGCATCTAGGAATCATAAATGTTTTCTCCTTCTCGTAGCATAGATTTCATCAAAATGAAAATATTGCATCTTCATATCTTTGCATAATTTTCGAGTCGGTCAAAACACCATATTGTCCACGCCATCTTCCTTTTGAGTAATAAAAACCATAAAATCAAGTGCTTATAAAAATTGATTAGACATTTTTATCTTTTCTGGTAGCAAACCTACATTAGATTAGTCGTAGGGCTTTGGAATAGGTTTGAAAGATAACTTTCCAAAGTTGCAAACAAACATAGAATCTTGAGTTTGAGAGCATTTAAATCCACTTATTACATTTTGTCCTGGGAAGCCCTTCTAACACAAGGGTCAATCACGAGGTCACATTGAGGCTAGCAGAGTTACTCACCCTACTTTGTTGGTCTTGGTGTAGAGATTACATGTATTATGGGGGTCGCTTGAGAGGTATACCCACAATGATGAGTGGAAGCCTTTCAAGTTGATTTTGGGCTAGATACCCTGCCCTTGCGCGTGGATCAGACTGTCGATTGTTTGCCCAGGCATCACTGTAGTGATTGGTAACCTTAGTGGCCTATCTCTTTAGGGTCTTTACACAAGGTGACTGTGGAGGGGCAAGTCTTCATGGTACCTGGAATCGATGTTGGCCAAACTCACTCGGGCTCCTTGGAGGGTATACCCACGATTATGTGTGGGATCTTGCACCAAGGTGTAAGTCTGTTAAGCAGGTCATCAACATAACTTTTCCACTCGCTCTATCTCATCCCCTTCTTACAATGTTCCCGCGACATTGGATTTCATCACCAACTAGTGCGTTCATTGTGAGAAAGTTTTGTTTGCTTGCTTGCTTACTAGATTTTTAGCGTGTGCTGTTTGTTTTCCTTAGAGGACTCTAGATTGGATTTTTGTTTTTAATGGCATCAATTCCAAAAATGACCAATGAAGGAACCTCTACTCCAGGGGAACCTTTTGTTTTTCCTTCTTATGGAAACATTGGTCCTCCTCACATCGCTACTTTGAGCCTTCCAGATCTCACTATCGGATTACCGATCTGGTTGTTTTCCACTCATGTAATCCCGAATGCAGTTAGTGCTTCATTCACGATCACTTCCTCCCAAGAGCATCAACCTCATGTTGATCCTTCACCTTCTGCACCAGTAAGGTCTTCTTCACCTTCTTCGCTTGCAATGTCACCTTTCATTTTGTCGGGTGAAAGTTCTGAAGCTAGTAACCCGATGAATAAGAAGAAGAAGAAAATAAAGATTAAGAAGAAGAAAGATAAGCAAGGGTCAAAACCTCCAACCACTGTCAAACATGTTGGAAAACAACCAGTTACTGTTAATCATGCTGGGAGTGTTGATGATGTCAAGATCACCCAAACAACTCGTAAGCCCAAGTACCCTTGCAGGCTTTGTAAGGGTAGACATCTTCTTAAGGATTGCCCTGGTCTATCCAAGGTTATAGAAGCTTGGTCTACACACCCTCTCCAACCCATGTCACCAGCCTATGAACAACATACTGATGACCTCCCATCAACTAGTCATGATATGGTTGGGAAGAAGCAAAGTAGGGTCAAGTTCCCATGTATGTTATGCAAAGGGAGTCATCTCACTCACCTTTGTCCTCATATGGACGAAGCCTCAAAATTATTGGAAGACATGACTATTTCACAGCCTCAACTTCCAACTGCTTATCGCAAGCTCTCTCTCAACCCACCTATAGTTGATGGAATGATCAATCTGGTTCCCCTATCAGTCAGTCCAGTTGATCAAGTGGTCAATCTGGTCACATATTTGGATGAACCAATAGACCAAGTGGTTGATCTGATCCCATCCTCGGTCAACCCCATTCTCCCCTTGGAGAATGAAACCCAAGTGGTTTATCTGATCTCTTCATCGGTCGATCCTACTCTCCCTCTAGAGAGTAAACCTGATACTACCCATGTTTTTCTCATTGATACAGACTCTGCCATATCAGGGGGTATTCCTCCTTCTCCCGTGGAACCCCCTCCAAGTAATGAGGCCATCTGTTTCGATTGGGGTTTGCTAACTGGACCTCATCTTCCCTCTCACATTCCTTTCCAGATTACAACACAGGTTTGTGGTCGGGACGTTCCTTAGACGCTGATAGATGAAGGTGCATTCGTTAGTATTTTGTCCTCTTTTGCTTGGCGAGCTTTGGGTTGTCCTCCGCTTGCACTGGTTACGCAGAATCTGTTAGCTTTTAACAGAAGAACTATTCAACCTTTAGGGACCCTTCCTCAGTTCCTATAACTTTGGGAGGGAAAACTGTCTTCATTGATGTCATGGTAGTCCAAGACCCCTTGGATTTTTCTTTACTCCTTGGGCGAGATTATTTCTATGCCATGAAAGCTATCGTGTGATATCTTTCCCTCACGATGGACGAGTTGTGACTGTTGATCAACTTTCATTCGTTGACCCCGCCTGGATTGCCTCCCTGAATGGTTCTTATATGCAGACGGTATTTCCCCCGCCACAGGTCAATTATGTCACGTTGTCGCCCATGGCTTCAACTTCTGGTGACCTAGATCCAATACTTGACATGGTGATCTCTTTGATAGGGTTGTTAGAGCCCGATATATTTACTGTTGTCGCGACCCTCAACATGGTGTCCTTCCAGAGTGTGTTTCTTCCTTCCAACGAAGACCTCTTGGAAGCCATGACTGAGTTTTGTCCCTTGACATGGTGTCATTCCAAAGCATTGTCCTCTTGGAATCCATGATCAAGAAGAGAGGAACGAGGATAGTTTTTTCATCTCTGAGGCGACCTCGTTAAAAAATGAAACAAAGGTCCTTGAGCATGGTTTTTTATTTTCAAGATCATTAAAAAATGAAACCACTTCCGAGGATAGTTTTTGCATCTCTGTGGTAACCTCGTTAAAAAATGAAACAGAGGTTTTGAGGATAGTTTTTTCATTTATGTGGAAACCTCATTAAAAAATGAAACATAGGTTACGAGCATAGTTCTTGTTTTTATGTCAAGCTCGTTAAAAAATGAAATAGTTTTCCTCCTCTCTATTTGAGTCAAGTCCTTCATCTAGTATTTGAAGATTCATTTCCTCGGCCTTTGTCGTTGGATTCAACGAAGCTTGGGGGGCAATACTTTTAGCCTCTGGACTTCATGCTGAAGTAGAGTCGCTAGTTTCTTAAGCTGGGGGCTAAGTACCAACCTTTCATGTGTTATGCATTGGGAAGTCGCAAGCATAGTTTTCTATGGTTCAAGATTGTGTAAAAATGAAACCACTTACTTCAAGTATATTTCCCTCTAGTTCAATCTTGCGTAAAAATGAAACCAGGTCCAAGCATAGTTTTGTTTTGTTTTAAAGCTTGCATAAAAATGAAAACAATCCCGAGCTTAGTCTTTGTTCTTTCTCATGCTCGTAAATACATGAGAATAAGTTACCGAGCTTAGTCTTTGTTCTTTCTTGTGCTCGTAAATCAATGAGAATGTAACTGAGTATACTTTTATCACTTTTTTGGACTCATAAAGGTTATATGAAAAAGGAATCCCCTGGAGTCCTCTTTAATATTTTTTCAGACTCTCTAAACATGAAAAGACAGTCGAGCAACCTTGCTATTTTCACGCTCGATAAAGTATTTGAAGTAAGTGTCTGGTGAGCGATAATTTATCTCTTTTTCGGTCTCATCCAGACTATTTTATGAAAAAGGAACTGAGAGAGTTCTCTTTTAAGTGTTTTTCCAAACTCTATAATCTTGAAAAACCTTTGAGTTTTCTATCTCTGGACTCGTTAAACAAACATTAACAGACCTGTGATGGGATCGAACCACTCCTTCTTAGGGTTCGTTAAACATACTCCGAGGGACTCGTCCGAAGGATGAGCTTATATCAACAAGCATATGTTATCCTCCTCAATCTTGCGTAAAAATAAAGAGGTACTCGCCAGAAATGGTGGGGGAAAATTTGGGAAAGGGATATGTTTTCATCATCGTATTGATTGGCAGTTAGTGTCACTCTTGAACATGACACCCCCTATTCATCATTTGAAGTTGGTTTGGAAAATCCATTTGTCTCTCATTCGATTGATTACAAGGTCATTCCCTGTGTCGTCTTTGAGTCAATGCTGCCAAATCACTGGTCACGTCGTTCATATGTTCAAGAGAAGTCCATATGAAACCTATATTGAGTCGGCCATCTGCAGTTATCCATTCTCTCTATGTCGGCCTTCCCTGTGTCCAGTCCAATTCACATCATACTCTGTTTCACTTTCAAAATCTGTTACTCATTTCGTGTCATTGATGGGGGATACATCAAGGCCCTCCTATGACAAGTTTTTTTCCGTCGAATTCAGCTCATTATCCGGAATCAAGACTTAGAAATTATTTGGTACCTTGGAACTTGCATGCCTCAATGGTAGGTTTCCTCACTTTTGACAGTGGGTTTACATCATTGACCCCTGATTGAAAGATTCCATCAGATGTTTGACTTCAATTCATTTATTCACACTCAATGTATTGTACTATGGTACCTTGGGAGTCATTGACATCAATGGTGATTTCCCTCGCACTTGTTAACGGTTTCATCAATGACCGGTAATCAAGTGGTTTCTACCATGCTCAACTTCAACACATGTAATCACATGGTTAGATTCGTACTTTGGGCGACGAGATTGAAGACCCTGGATATCATCTTTGTGATCCAGGTTGCGATAGAGTATATATAATTTGTGACACATAGATCCACTGTGTATGTCTCATGGCTATTTCATCTTAATTTTAATTTTTCACATAGATCCATAGTGTATTCCTAGTGGCTATGCTATATTTTGATGGCATGGATCCACAGTGTATGATTGGTGGCCATGACCCATGTTTATTTTGTTCCCGACACACACATGGAACTTACAAAGTATTTCAGCTATCACTGGTTCTAACCTCATCCTTTGGGGGGCATTCTGTTACCCATGATTTTGGTCATCATGATGATGTATTGATGATGGTGTACTCAGGCTCTTCATAAGAATTTTCTCATGAGAAAAAGTTATTTTCATCTCTTCCATAAAACTCATTTTTGAAGACTGTTCGCAGGCTGCTAGTATATTTGCCTGTGAGAATGCTTGAGTCTCACAGGCTGCCCTAAGCTAGGGTGAGATAAGTCCACACTATGTTGAACTCCTAGGGTGAGAACTCTTCCTAAAGCAAGGAAAAAGATGAATTCTCGAAGCTTCTAGAAGGGAATCTTCTAGAAGGATGGGTTGGCATTCGAATGGTTATCCTAGTACTGGATTCCATGATATTTTGGGATCATTCTTATCCAAGTAACCAATTCATTCTCTCTTATATATTGAATGAATTCTCATGGAAAAGGTTAAGCAAGAAACCAAGCAAGATTCATTGGAGAATTGGTGAAAGAATTGTGTGAAGGACTGAAGCTACAACAACTTGGAGACTCCAACAAGTTTATCCAAAGAGGTTGATATTCTTCATGCAAGTGAGCAAGTGTGTGTGTCAGAGCCAAGGGCCATCGAAAGGAAGTTTGCGACATCAAGGCTCAGGTTGTAATCTTTACTTTCCATTAATATGATACAGTAACATGTCCCTTTCCCATAAAGTTAATTCCACTTTATTGTATAATTCCTTGATCATATACATAGATTGACTGTTGAATAGATTGTGCTTTCTTCACTTTGGTTGGTTTGTGTTGTCTTGGTCTTGGTTGCACGAGAGAACTGGATCGAAGTGGGAGCAACAAAGACCATAGGAAGTGATAATAAGGTATGTTCTTTGTTCTTTCCTCCTATTTAATTCAATGGTTAGAATCTAGGGAAAGAGTCATGTTCTGTCTTGCTTTGTTCTAGATCCAGGTGGATCTAGGGAGATTGGTTTGTGTCCACACTTACGGATTTATCCAATAACAATTATTTTCATAAATATACTTAGGTTTCACCTTATTATTCTCCACTTTATTCATTTTAATATTAAAAGGGAATTTGTGATTAAATATTAGAAAATCAACATGTTTTCATATATATCTCAAAAATGTGTGAGATTTGTAATGTGTAGGAATATGTGAAGGATTAATTCAAAAGGACTTCTCAAATACTTCAAGATTTGAGGAGATAATTCAAGTCTGTTCCAAGAAGAAGATCATGGAGATTTGGTTGGCATATCTTATCCAATATATATGAGAGATATGTGTGAGGATTTGAAGGGATTATATTTTGTAATAATGGGAAATAGGTTGAGATAAAAGTGGATCTGTAATTATGAGATGGTTATCTTATCTTCGAGGCTCTCATGTTAAAAAGAGAGTGATATCTCTTCATGAGGGAGTATAAATCAGTAAGTAGTAATAATTGAGGAATAATTTGGTAGTCATTCAACAGTCAATGAGTAGTCCTTAGGATTTGAAAAAGAAAGGGATTCTTAGCTTTGATTCATAGTTTTGGTTTTCATGCTTTCATTATTATGTTATGAAGATTGATTTTATTATTGTTATGTAATATTAATCATATGTGAGCTCACACCAATCATTGGTGTGAGATCACATATGTTGTTGTGTCATTCAACTCTTCACATGTTGTATTTTCTTTTCCTTCATGTAGTTCTCCATTCCTATATTAATTTCATTTACGCAATTTAATTTCAGTCGTAGGTTGTGGCAATTCAGTTCCAAGTCATGTGTTTCAATTTCCTGCATCAAGTTAATGATTCAATTTCAGTTGTAGCTTAGAAATTAGATTAGATTATTCCCACTTCAATCCTGCATATACTTTGCATGTGCTTCGTAAGTTTATGAACCTCAAATTGACAAATTAGATAGTTGGGTAAGTACTACAATAAAGTTAATTCAACATTATTTCATCCCAATATAACGACTGTTGTTCCCTTATTATGGTTGTTGTTCCATTTACATGAAGTTTCATTCATTTGAATAGCACAACTATCATTCCCCTTACCATTTTTGTTCCTTTACAGTTGTTGCATCTCTAGAGGACGAGGCATTGAAAACGGAAGGTAAGAAACTATGTAGGAAACACGTAAAATGCTTGTGCTAGCGCCTACCTTCGACTAATGCATAGAGGTTGTTTTTAGGACATATTTAGAGCCCGTTGTCCCTTGACCAAGTTTTGGGAGTTTCTTGGTCATGTTGACCTATTTTGGTACTTCGACAGCCTGTCGAAGGAGGAGCGCAAGATGAAGTAGAGATCACGGGATATCGGCCCCCTTTTGGGCCTGTTTTTGGGTTGTTGGGGATATGTAACAGGAAATGGATGTCAGCCCATGGGTTTACCCATGTTTAGGCCTATTTTGTCTATAAATAGATTCCTAGGCTAGGAAGAAATATAATGATAAAGAGACGAATGGATAAGTTCTATATCTAAGTGATGAGAATGTATGCTAAGTGAAAATAGGGTTTTTGGATTCTTTGTGCAAGATTGTAAAAAACTTTCAGAGTTGAGTGCAAGTGGTTGTGGAAGATTGTGAAAGGCTTAGTGTTGTAACACAAGGAAGAAGAATCTATGGAGATACGTAGTTCTTTTGTCCTGTGTGGAGTAAGGATTTTTGAAGCTCTGTGTTGTAACTGATTGACTAAGATAATAGAGAAGAAGGGTTGGTGGATCTGGCCCTAGGGTGGGGATGAACCACAAAAACGCTGTGTCATCTTTCTTTTTGCCTTATCTTTATGTGTTCATATGTTATATGCTAAGTTCTTTGATAGATAGATATATTCATGCTTGGTGCTTATTATGTGTGAGAATGTTAGATCTGATCTAGATAGTCATGATTAGTGCTTGATATGCTCATTCTAATCCATTTGTATATTCTAAGTGTGGGTATAAGGTAGATTAATGTGAACACTGTGAGGATCTATTTTACCAGCGAAGTAGATAATGATTGCATGTTAAAGAACTGAAGGTGTTGAATGCTTTATTAAGTAGTACAATAATAGATCTGTGTCCTAGCTAAGGTTGCAGACACTTGAGTCCTGCAACCACCCTTGCCTCTACCTCGGGTGAGACTTCATCTGCTTCGCAGGTGTTGTCGAAAGGGATGGTAGTTAGGGTTTTTTTTGTGTGCTATTGGAGTGTTGAACTATGGGTCTGCCCCTGTGCCAACAAATGGTTTCTTTGCTGGGATATGAAATTGTGATTGTTGGGAACTGAGAAAGAGGAATCTTTGTGCAAATATTCATCCTAAAATTGTGAAATATCTGTGTGTAGATCTATGCCCTAGTGCACAGTATTCTACTTGAATGGTAAAGATTTGTGCTAAAGAAGGAAGGTTGTGTCTGAAGAAAAGAAGCGGGATCTGAAAGCTTTGTTCTCCAAGAAAAGTAAAAATGAGAAGTTTTGATTGAAAGAGGTAAGATCTATAAGCTTTGTTCTCTGTAAAAGTAAGATAAGTGGAAATTTTTGTTTTTAGAGTATGGATCTAGGTATATCTAATAGTTTTTGTCCTAGTTTGAAAGATAGGGTGTTAATATATGAAAGAAGGTTTGACACGAATAGATATGATAAGAATAATGAAATATATGTTATACCTATGCATAGAAAGAATGTTTGGACTAACAAATGGATGTAGGATTCTAGAAAGAATTTGTTGTAGGTTAGCTACCATGATCCTAGTGCACGTTACAAAAGAAGTTGGGGATCATTTAAAAGAAATAGAGGATTAACCCTCTATTATAGTTTCAGAAGATGAGGACATCTTGCTAAGGAATGCCTTGGCACAAGACCTAGTTGTCTTTGTTGTAAGGCTATGGACCATGAAGTGTTGGATTTCCCTATAATGATCGCTAAGCTTGAAGGAATGAATCTGAATCAAGAGAACCCTAAGGAAGATCTAGAAAAGGCACAACCCCAGCAAGAATATGAGAAAGTATTGATACAAATAAAATAAACCTTGAATGACCACCGACATGTTAGCTTATCATATATCTTCAAAGATAAGGAATTCATCGAATCAATAATATGGGACTTCGACATTGACTGTGTTCTAGATGAGGAAACACAGATGAATATTATGCCAGAGAGAACCTGAGAAGCTATAGGAAGGCCTGTTATGATCCCTTTACTAGGAGGAATAAGTTTATTTAGAGGAAAGCTAGTAAACCTATGTGGAAATATCGCTCGGATACCTATGACTATCAATGGAACTTCGACAGAAGAAGACTTTGAGATTATTAAATTTGTTGAATACAGTGCCCCATTTACCATGCTAATAGGAAAATCTTAGATTGATAGATATCAAGCCAGATGAAAGGAAGAAGAAGAAGTTTTGAAATAGAAGAAGAAAGAGTTAAAAGACTTTATGACCAGAAGGATCATGCACTTGATTGAGGAATAGAAGAGAAGATCACAGATATTTAATACTAGCAACCTGGATGTCGAAGCTAAGAGAACACTAGAGTATCCTCAGAAGATTGACTTGCCTATCCCAGACACAGAAGAAGTATTCCCAGAAACCCTAGCAAATAATTTCAACAATGCGAAGTAACTAAGACCAAAGAAGAAAATAATCATAATGAGAAAAGAATTACTGAGACGAAGCTCACTAGAAAAAAGGCTAGAAAGTTAAGAAAGAAAAGGAATAATACTGAAAGGTTACATGGGGTTATAGAGGAGACCTCGCAGAAAGAAAAATTGAAGAATTGGAGCTTCGTCGAGATATCGAAACTGCGACATAGAGTAATATAGTCATTGGGACCGATATATCTATTCAACTTCCACTCCTAACGGACATAAAAGCAATAAACATTCATCATCAGACCATTGGACCATGCCATAACGGATCGACTAGGAGTTAATGGAGTCTCATATCCATTGCAAGACAACTGTTGTCAAATTTCCTATTTAGATCGTTGTGCCATGCACTGGGAACACTTTTTCCAAATCAAGAATTCGAGCCCACAACCTAGGCCGAGTTTATACAATGATTGTTGTGCTATCTCATTACCGTTTTTGAGTTGTTCCCTGATACCACGAATTGTTTATCCCAAGTGCGTATGTGGTAAGCATTGAGCACTGCAGAGAAAGTTGTTGAATAGGTTCGGATCGACTTGATTACTGAGAGAGTGATGTTGGAGCGAGGGTTGTCTACAGTTGTACAAGCCTCATCAATGAGAGGACTGCATGCCTCTCCATCCACTGCTCGAGCTGGTCCATATCGACTGACCGATGAGAAGCACACTAACCACCAAGACGATATTGTGAACACTAAACTAATTTCGAGCATTCTACCTACCTATATACCACCTCTAAGCGACTGCATCAATACTGACAATGTACACCGTGAATCTGAGTATGCTTTGATCACTATGCACCTTATGAAAGAAGTGCGTGCAGTCCGTGCCGACCAGGATAAGCTCACCACGTTGAAGTTTAGTGACTTCAACCTCAGCGACATGAAGGTTTATAAAATTCTCTCCCCTCATAAATATATAACACGAACCAAAGGAAAGAACTCCAAGATTAATCCTCAATCATGGACATAGAACTTCGCATAGTCAACCCTAGTCAATGTAATGAAGATTCTATTGATGGTGCTAAAATCCCTTGATTCAACAACAGGAACCAAACCCACCACTGAGGCCCAATTAGACTCTGCAGGTTTGGAGTGGAATGGTTCTCCAGATCTTACAATCTGGCCAAATTATCAATGAGCTTTTGTGTTTTCTGGTGAATGCTCTTCCTTTGGTTAAGACAGTTTTTTCTGTATTTTCTCTTAGGTGGGTAGGTACAAGAGATGCAAGACAGTATAAACCAACTTGATGAAGATAGGACAATATTTTTAACTATTGGGAAGGGGTCGAGTTTGGTATAACCCACTACTCGAACATGAATACAATGATCCTATGTTGAAGGGCTTAGTAATAATACTTTAACCAAAAAAGAATCCAATTGTTGTCTGAGAAAAATACTTAACAAAAAGAAGATGCATATATGATCAATATCAAGGTAAGAAACATAATTAATCTACCGAGACATTCATCACATATCTGAGGTAAACTACTTAGCATAGAGAAAGAAACACACCTGTAATCAATGTCACGGTAAGAAAAATAATTCATCTACCAAGAGTATCCAAGACATTCATCACATAGAAGCATAATGATTTACTTTCATTATTTAAAGAAAGGAACATCAAAACATTGCACTAGATAAATTGACAACATAATTAATTTATCTTACTCATTTATTGCAACATTCATGGAACAGAAAAGGAAGTTTTTCTTCTCCAACTCCAATCACATACATCTGATGAAAATAGCTCGTCTCTAGTCCAAAAGGACTTGTTAATTCGTATAAGTCTCAAAATAATTATCAAAAACCAAAAAAAAAGAGTTCTTACAACAACCATCGACCCTTTGACCATCAATCGATGTTCCTATTTATAATATAAAGTCTTAACAATAATTAACGGTAAAATACAATTTGAGCTAATCAAGAATTGCCATGTGGCGTCATCATCTAATAGTCTTTCAACAGTCCACATGAGTTGTTTCTTGAAAAGGGTGGACTCTTTCATAATCATACCACCTGATAAAGAGTTCTTCATAGGTGTTGACCCATGGAAACATGTGTTGTTCCATTGGATCCGCATAGATTCTGTTGATGTCTGTTGTGTGCACTCGATATTTTGTGAGGCTGAAGTTTAACTTTTGAAGTATGGATCTGGATTTGAATGGATGTCCTGCAAATTGTTGTACTTGCTTGGGATTTTCATTAGTGACCTTTGCACATTATTTGGCCCATGACACATCTTGTTCGGTGCACAACTTGATCATTCTGCTTAGGCCGATTAATATCAGGATGTCGAAATCAGGAGCTCGACATACTTCGTCGCTTCGGTGATTCTTTTAGTTCTTCAGACGGATCATAGGAAAGACTCTAGTCGATGATCAGGAAGGTTCTTCCTGCAATTAAACATAAGTATTTTAGTGATCAAGCAACCCATTATTTGACGTAAATAAACAAAATATCAACACATACCTGTGCAACTTGCTAGTCTCAGTCTTTTTTAATACTTACGTGATCCCAAATGCTTCCTTCGAGTGAACTGTGAAGCCATTGCTCCTCTTTGGTATAAATGAACACCTCAACATGTTTTAGTGTGGCTAATCAAGTACAATAGACATGAATGTATAATTATCACAGTAATTACTTGACCTTTGGGAAAAAGGGCATCGAGGATGAATTATGTGCATGTGTTCTCCTGAGAGGTCAGATATCATACAGAGAAGGTCATTAAATTCCTTCGAAACTCATACCACCAAGATTTCCAAGCATCATTTATAAATAACGGAGGCTCAGAAGTTCAAAAGGTTCGAAAGGATCATTCTGCATGCTTTCCTACAACCCCAATCGATGAGGCTTTCATGTTCTAGATCACATTCATCGATTAGTTGTGGCATGACAAAAATTTTCAAACATCATGTCGCAAGGTGCAGGCATTATGTTGGAGAGCCTAGTGTCACTCTTTGATTTCCCTATAAATCTAGGATATTTGTGAGCAATCCTTATTATATTCCAAGATCATATTCCCTGGGTATTTGGTTCGATAAGTTCATCTTGGCGACATCCAGTTGAGTAATACTTTGCCATCTGCATATGCCTTGAGTCTCTTACACTTTGCAATTATGGGATCTCCTTCAAACATGGGATGAGGTCCATGAGGTAGCCAAAGTTTGATGTCTCAGCCCCAGTGCACCTAGGACTCCTTTTTGTGGGCTTCAAGAGGTACAAATATCTACCCAGAGGTAGCGTCAACATCCAAACACGAGCTTGGGGTGGGCTTAGATACATCTGGGAGAACTAAGCTGGAGACTGCGCTTTCTCCAGGATCAAAACCGTGGAGAAGAGGAAGGTCTAAGAAGAAAACTCGAGAAGGAGAGGGGGACCACCCCAAGGCTGAACTGAGTGCATGTCCAACCCTTGAGGACTCTGTAATGCCTACCAATCATTCGGAGTTGGTCAGGACTGCTGGAAAAGGAGGTAGAAGAAGAAAAGGGAAGGTCAAAGATCTGAGTGTTTCCGTCGAAATTTCCACTCAACAACTAGAGAAGGCTCAATTTGCAATAGCCAAGATTTACCAAGAGAATAGGGAACTGCGACGTCAGTTGGCAGTAAAACCCAGAGGATACCGTCACTACAAGGTCGCGCGGGGAGCACCATTTGGCTGCAGAGACAACTTTGGGAAGCACAAGACACAATTGTGGAGTTACACGAGGCACAGCATATGGCAGTGACAACGAAGCATAAGACACCAAAAAGCATGAAAGAAAACCTGAGAGAGGACCAAAGCATAGGAGATATGTAGTTAGTGGGTTCTCTCCCTGTGTTCCTAGAAGTGTGGCTTAACACCTCTTTGTCTTTCTTCTTTGTAAAAAATTGTAATCTCACAGCGACCGGGAAAGTTATCTCAGTCGTCGTGGTTGTCTATTCATATTTAAACCAAGCCTAGCAGAGGTTTTTGATTGTATATAAAGAAAAAGTTTAAAAGTGTCATGTTGTGAATCAAACGTGTATTTTTCTTTAAATATTTTGCGTAAGATATTAGATATTTTGGAATCATTTTTATTACGTCATGATTTTGTTAATGCTTTTCTTTGTAAAACTTTGATATCAATTACTACTTCTACGGGATTATCAATTTTGGTTATTAAAAAAAAAATTAATCATGGAAAGATATTCAGCTAGTGGATAAAAGTCATGCTTGGAATTTCACTTGTACCGAGAGTTTTTTGAGAAAAGACTAGAGGTCACAACTGTCGATACCGAGAGTTGTTGGAGTGATTAATTAGTTTCCTCTTGCCAATACCGAACTTGTTTCAGGAGTTTGGCGGTCGGCAATGTTGCTTTTATCTATGTCCGGCGCTTACAATCACACTTTTCTACCGAAGCCAAAAGAATTGGCCTTCGGAAAAATGTTTTCGGAAGCTATATTCATAAAAGATATACTCTTATTGGCTGACTCTGAAGAATGTTGGAACTCAACTGCTTTGACTTCCCATACAATTATCTCTACCTTAATATTTCACCGATGTCAAACTTCTCAAGTAAGCCGGGAGAAATCTGGGTCATTGGTTCCTTGATCAGTCGTGGTGTTTCTCAAGATGGTTCTTAATATGCTCAAGAGAAACTCGGATATGAAACATATCAGATAAGAAGGTTATCAAGCTCAAACCACAGTGAAAACAATCGAAGGTAGAAGACAAGGTGGTACCCAAAAGGAAGTGGTCACGGAACTTTTAGGGTGTGTTGAGCACTCAACAAATTGTGATTCATTGGGTGAACGTAGAATCTATGTCCCATAAAACAGATATCTCTGGTCCTTCTTTTATTTGTACCAACTGAATATATATATATATATATATATATATATATATATATATATATATATATATATATATATATTTAACTTTTATTGTGTTGTTATTATTGGAAGTACTGCTTTAGGACTTGGTCATTCACCGGGAGGGTGTCAGGTTCCCCTCTCAGATTTTGCAAATGATAAGTACCTACCCCGATCTTCTTAGTCACCTGAAAAGGCCCAAGCCATAGGCTCTGAAACTTGGAATTCTTCCCTTTGGGTTCACTTACCTTATCCCACTTTAGAACTAAGTTTCCTAGTTCAAAACTCTTTTCTTTAGCCTTATGCTTACGAACCATATTTTCACTATCTGCTCATGGGATAAACATTTAGACTGAGCCCTTTCCCTCTCTTCCTCCAGCATGAGCAGAGTGTTGATTCGTTTTTGCATGGTCAAGGATTTATCATTGTTAGAATCTTGGGCCAATTGGATAGATGGAAGATAAAACCCATTTGGGAGAATGGCTTCTTATCCGTAGACCAGGAAGTATGGGGAATTCCCTATAGCCTCTTTTGGTGTGACCCTATCATCCCATAGGGAATTATGGAGTTGGTTATGCCAATTTCTATGGTTATCCACAACCATCTTCTTTAGTATCCTCACCATATTCTTATTTCTTGACACTGCCACACTGTTTCCCTGAGGGTAATAATTTGCAGAGTACTTGATTATGATTCCTTTTTTTGGAGAAAACTTTGTCAATATGGTAGAGGAGAAGTAGGATGCATTATCAAAGACAAGAACGGAAGGAACACCAAACCTTGTAATTAGTTGTTGTTCTATAAATTGGATGACTATTTTCTCGTTTACATGGGTCAGAGGGATGGCCTCTTCCCACTTTGTGAAATAGTCGGTGACAGTAAGAATATACATGTGCAATTTTGAAGAATTGGGCATAATTTATCCTATGATATCTAGCCCCCATTGCTTAAACGGTCTAGAGATGGTTACAGGCTGAAGTGTGATTGCTGCCCTTCTCTCCTTGCCAGCACTTATTTAATAAGTCTTACAATTCCTAGCGTAAGTATGAGTATATTTGAACAAAGTGGGCCAATAATAGCCAGCTCTCAGAACCTTATAAGCGGTGGTGTTCCCTGCAAAATGTCCCCCAGTGGGGCATCGTGGAGTTCTTTCAACACTTTATTAGCATCTTTGCATTCGAGACATCTCAGTAATACCTCGTCATAATTGATCCGGAAGAGTACCAAATTTATGAGGTGATATTGTGCAGATTTTAATCGGAGGGCTCTCCTTTCTCTAGGGTTGATGTTTTTGGGACAAGTCCCGTGATGTAATAGATGAGACAAATCCTTGTACCAGGAGTTTGGTCCTGACGAAATGTATGCTGCTTTACCACACCATAGTTCTATTTCATTATCCCACCCTAGATCTTGGTTTGCTTGATCTTGAGCTTCGGTTGCGAGCTTGCACAAACCTTGTCCTTTTACTAACTTGGCAAGTTTTATATCTAGATCAAATTTTTGGACTACCACCATCTAGTTCCATCTTCTTTCTCCCATTTCTTATTGGGTAAACAAGGATTGGACTATGGGGTGTGGCACAATCACCTTAGTGTGATTCATGGGGATGTACTGTTATCAGATAAATCGGTAGGTGAAAATGCTAATTGATCTCCCTAGATCCACCTAGATCTAGAACAAAACACACTAGAACATGAGACTTTCCTTAAGTTTTAGATATTGAATTTACTAACAAAAGAGGGATGGGTGACATATCGTTTAAAATCCACTTCCTCTCACTATCTCCATCTTAGATCCATTCCAACACTCATACAGTGATGATCCTGCAAAAGAATGCAACCAACCAAAGTGATAGTAATAGCATAAACTCAATACAAACCTATGTATGTGATCAAGGAATCATACAATAAAACACAACAAGCTTTATAGGAAAGAATCATATTACTGTATCATATTAAATGTGAAAGAGAGATTACAACCATGGCCATGATGTCGTAAGGTCCCTTCCAACTATCATTCGTTCCCCACACACTTCCATTACAAGAATTCTGAGAGCACATATATGATAATATTCACAATCTTTCTTGACAAAGGCAAAACTCAAAGACACTCCAACCAAGCTAATAATTCTAAGCCAAATCCCACTTAGCCCTTCCCCATGAGAGCTCCTCTCCTTTTATAATATGAAGAGGATAAGGTAAGAAGGTTAGGATGATCCCACTAAATCATGAAATCTAGTAAGATCCAAACCATTCCAATGCCACCTCACCATGGAAATTTTTGCTTCTAGAAGATTTGAGAAAATGCTCATTTTTCCCACGTTTAAGCATTGTCGAACCCTACCTATAGAGAAGACTATGAACTCCTCATGACCTAGCTATTATGTAGCCTATAAGAATCAAGAATTCTCGCACCCTAGCTATAATGCATTAGGAACTCAGGCCACTAAACCCTTCAAAGGCAACAGATAGGTTTACATCATTAATGGTCATAGGGATGATGAAAATAATGTGTAACAGAGAGCCCCCCCAAATTATGAAGTTAGAACAGAGTGATAGCAGAAATTCTTTTTTGAGTGTGTGTAGGGAGAAAGGAACAGTCGGTCGGAAACCTACCAACAAACAAGGAAATATAGTACAATAATATATCATCACTGAGGTAGGCATTCCCATACTCATAATACAAATGACTCAAAGAATAAATGCCGACATGCAAAGATCCATGTCAAGTAAGACATGTCATGGCTACCAAACATACACTGTGGATCCATGCCGATATGACTCAAATCTGAACATAGCCACCAAAAATACACTTTAGATCTATGTGTTAAAGACTCAAATTTGAACATAGCCATGAGACATACAATGTGGATCTATGCAATAGTACAAACTGAATATACTCCAATGCAACCTGAATCTTTCATAAAATTTTCAGGGTCTTCATCTCCACCACTCTATAGTACGAATCTAACCATGTGATTACATGTGTTGAAGTTGAACATGGTAGAAACTAATTGATTACCGGTTGTTAGTGAATACTGTTAACAACTGCAAGAGAAATCACCATTAATGTCAATTACTCCCAAGGTACTCTAGTACAATCCAACGAATGTGAATCAATGAGTTGAGGTCGAACACTCGGTGAAACCTTCCGATCAGAGGTCAATAATGAAAACCCGTTGTCGAAAGTGAGGAAAGCTGCCATTGAGGCATGCAAGTTCCAAGGTACCAATTGGTTTCTAAGTCTAATTCCTGGATAATGAGTTGAAGTCGATAGGAAACGACTCATCACAGGAGGGCCTTAATGTATCCCACATCAATGACATGAAACGGGTAACAAGATTTGAAGTAGATCAGAGTAACAAGTGATTTAGGATTGACTCAGGGATGGCCAATGCAATAGAAGGCTTAAGGACTACAGAAATGGTCGACTCAATAGAAGGTTTTATGGGTTGAATTTCTCTTTGAACATATTGATGACACGAAAACTGTCTTGGAAATACTGACTCAACAACAAGGATCACAAACCAATTTGTAATCTTATAAAGGAGTATTATCAAGAGACAAGTGGATTTTCCAACCTAGACATAAGGTGAGTGAAAGGGTGTCATGTTCAAAAGCGACTCTTCCATGGAATACAGGTTTAGACATATTTCTTTCCCAATTTTTTCCCCCACCATTTCTGGCGAGTACCTCTTTAGTTTTACACAACCTTGAGGAGGATAACATATGCTTGAAATGTAAGCTCATCCTTCAGACCAATCCCTTAAAGTATTTTTAATGAACCCTAGGCAGGAGTGCTTCGGTCCCACATGGGCCTTTCAATGTTTTTTTTATGAGTCCAAAGAAAGAAAACTCATGGGTTTTTCATGTTTAGAGAGTTTGAAAAACACTTAAAGAAAAATCTGATCCCATATGGGCCTTTCAATGTTTGTTTAACGAGTCCAAAGAAAGAAAACTCAGGGGTTTTTCATGTTTAGAGAGTCTGAAAAACACTTAAAGAGAACTCTCTCAGTTCCTTTTTTGTAAAGTAGTTCGATGAGACCAAAAAAGAGATAAACTATCGCTTAATGGACATTTTCTTCAAATACTTTAACGGTGGTGAAAAGGACAAGGTCCCTCAGAAATCTTTTCATGTTTAGAGAGTCTAAAAAGAGATTAAAGGGAACTCCAGTGGGTTCCTTTTTCCTATAACCTTAACGAGTTTGAAAAAGTGATAAAAGTATACTCGGTTACATTCTCATTGATTTACGAGCATGAGAAAGAACAAATACTAAACTTGGTAACTTATTATCATGTATTTATGAGCATGAGAAAGAACAAAGCCTAAGATCGGGATTGTTTTCATTTTTACGCAAGCTTTAAAACAAAACAAAACTATGCTTGGACCTGGTTTCATTTTTTACGTAAGATTGAACTAGAGGAAACTATGCTTGAGGTAAGTGGTTTCATTTTTACACAAGATTGAACTATAGAAAACTATGCTTGGACTTCCCAAAACATAACATAGGGATTATTGGTACTTATCCCCCAGCTTAAGAAACTAGCGGCTCTACATTTAGCATGAAGTCCAGAGGCTGAAAGCATTCCCCCCCAAGCTTCATTTCATCCAGCTGCGAAGGAGAATGAAATGAAGCTTCAAATACTATACGTAGGACTTGACCCAAATGGAGAGGGGGAAGTTGTTTCATTTTTTAACGAGGTTGCCACAAGATGCGGAACTATCCTCATAAGCTCTATTTCATTTTTTAATGAGGTTGCTATAGAGATGCAAAAACTATCCTCACAGCTGGTTTCATTTTTTAACGAGCTTGAAATCAGAAAACCATGCTTAAGAACCTCTATTTCATTTTTTAATGATGTTGCCTCAGAGACACAAAAACTATCCCCGGAGTCTCTTTGATAATGGATTCCAAGAGGACAATGCTCCGGAAGGAGACCATGTCAAGGGACAAAACTTGCTGATGGCTTCCAAGAGGTCTTCGCTGGAAGGAAGAAACACACTCTGGAAGGACACCATGTCGAGGGTCGTGAAAAGAGTAAAGATATCAGGCTCTAACAACCCTATCGAAGAGATCACCATGTCAACTACTGGATCTAAGTCATTAGAAGTTGAAGCCATGGGCGACAATGCCACATAACTAACCTATGGCGGGGGCGATACCATCTGCATATAAGAACCATTTAGGGAGGCAATCCAGATGGGGTCAATGAATGAAAGTTGATCAACAGTCACAACCCATCCATCGTGATGGAAAAATATCACACGAAAAAGAGTAGACATGATAGCTTTCATGGCATAGACATAATCATGCCCAAGGAGTAAAGAAAAATCCAAGGGGTATTGAAATACCATGACGTTAATAAAGGCAGTTTTCCCTCCCAAAGTTACAGGAAACTGAGCAAGGGTCCCTAAAGGTTGACTAGTTCTTCTATTAAAAGATAACAGATTCTGCGTAACCGGCACAAGTGGAGGACAACCCAAATATTGCTAAGAAAAATAGGACAAAATACTAATGGATTCACCTTCATATATTAGTGTCTAAGAAATGTCTCGACCACAAACCTGTATTGTAATCTAGAAAGGAATGTGAGAGGGAAGACGAGGTCAAGTTAGCACACCCCAATCAAAATGGATGGCCTCATAACTTGGAGAGGGTTCCATGGGAGAAGGAGGAATAGCCCCCACCATGGTAGATTTTGTATCAACGAGAAAAACAAGGGCAGTATCAGGTTTACTCTCTAGCGGGAGAGTAGGATCAACCAATGGAGAGATCAGATCGACCACCTGGGTTTCATTCTCCAATGAGAGAGTGGGATCGACTGACGATGGGATCGTATCAACCACTTTGTTAACACTCTCTAAAGGGAGAGTGGGATTGACCGACAATGGGATTGGATCAACCACTTTGTCAATTGTTTCAATTAAGGACGTTACCATATTGACCACATGATCAACCAGACTGACTAATGAGGGAACCATATTGATCATTCCATCAACTACAGGTGGGTTGAGAGAAAGCTTGCGATAAACAACTGGAAGTTGAGGTTGTGAAAAAGTCATGTCTTATAGTAATTTTGAGCCTTTTTCCATATGAGGGCAAAGATGAGTTAGATGATGCCCTTTGCATAACATACATGGTAACTTGGCTCTACTTTTCTTCTTCCAAACTATATCATGACTAGTCGATGGGAAGTCATTAGCATGTTGTTAAGAGGCTAACGACATGGGTTGGCGAGGGTGCATAGACCATACTTCTATAACCTTGGATAGACCAGGGCAATCCTTAAGAATATGGATACCCTTACAAATTATGCAAGGGTACTTGGGATTATGAGTTGTTTGGGTGATCTTGACATTATCAACACTCCCAGCATGATTAACAGTAACTATTTGTTTCCCAACATGTTTGATAGTGGTTGGAGGTTTTGACCCTTGTTTATCTTTCTTCTTCTTAATATTTCTTTTCTTCTTCTTCTTATTCACTGGGTTACTATCTTTAGAACTTTCACCCAATGAAGAAGATGAAATGGAAGGTGACCTTGCAAGTGAAGAAGGAGAAGAAGACCTTACTGGTGAAGAAGGTGAAGGATCAACAAGAGGTTGATGCTCTTGGGGGGAAGTGCTTACAACCAAAGCACTTACTGCATTCAGGATTACCTGAGTGGAAAAAAACCATACTAGTAATACAATTGTGAGACATGGAAGGCTCAAAGTAGCAATGTGAGGAGGACCAATGTTTCTGTAAGAAGGAAAAAAAAGGTTCCCTTGGAGCAGAGGTTCCTTCATTGGTCATTTCGGGAACTGACGCCATTAAAAACAATAATCCAATCTAGATTTCACTAGGGAGAACAAACAGTACATGCTAAAAATCTAGTAAGAAAGCACGCAAACAAAACTTTGCCACAATGAGCGCACTAGTTGGTGATGAAATCCAACATTGCGAGAACATGTAATAAGGGGATGAGATAGAGCGGGTGGAAAAGTTACGTGATGCAGGAACATCTCTCCATGTCAGCCAGCCAGCCATGCCAGTGAATTCAAATCACATGCTAAAAGAGAGGCACAACCTCATATAAATTTTAATTCAATGTAATTTAAATTCTTAGGTTGTTGAGCTGTAGAAGCCATGCCTCTGTGTAGGTGTTAGGTAGATCGGATTTAATGCTAGATTGGTTGAGATCTAGATCCATCTGCTGGACTAGACAACCATTTATTGTAATTGAATAGGGTAGGTTAATCTGGAGGGAAGCGGTCTAAGAGCACCTCAGGTAAAAGGATTTTTTGATCTCATTTTGAGTAAGACAAGATAGAAAAGAGAAGAGCTAGAGAGAGCTCGAGAACACCTTGTAATTACAGGCATTGCCATTTTAATACAAAGAGCAGTTTTTCCTGTATGAATTATGTGTTATGTGGATGTCTGTGTGTGTTCTTTTATATGCTATGAATGTATGCATGTTTAAGTGTTTGCAGGGAGATTGTGTGATTTTAGGAGAAGGTCTTTGAGGTTTCATGCCATGAGGGCGTGACAGAGTGCTGTGGACTCTGAATAACAGTGTACAGAGGATGCACTTCTGAACTCTGCGGAGTCAGACAAAGACGTGTTGTGGCACAGAAGATGAAATCATCAACTCAGGAGAAGACCTCAAGGTTGTTGAATACCTTGGAGGCAAGGCTGTGTATGAGAGACACAGTTGTAGGTAGAATTCTGTTTTGAATTCTATAGAGCTCTACCAAGTGGGCATTGAGCATATGCGTTGCGGTGCATTTGAGGAAGACTTCTGTTGAGAAGTTCAGAAGGGAGGAACAAAATCACTGAGGATTCTGAGAGCTCTGCTAGGAGGGTATTGAGCCAATGCAAGGAGTGCACAGAGGAGAAGAAATATGCTATGATTTATTAAGAGAAAAGAATCATCGAGGGTTCTGTAGAGCTCTTCCAGGTGGGCATTGGGTGGGTGCATAGGTGCATAGGAGAAGAAGACAAAACTGCTGGAAGTTCTGAGAAGATACTCTGCCAAGTGGGCATTTGAGTTAATGTGCAGATAGGCTCAGCAAGTAGTTGCTTGAGAAGAAGGATAGCCAGGAGGGAATCCATTTCATTCTCCATCTGAAGGAGAAAAAGGACAAAATCCCTTAGGGGTCTGAGTATTTGCAGAAGCTCAGAAGAGATAGCACCAGCATGTGCATGAGAAGACTCTGCAGGAGCACAGACGTCAGAATCCTTTAAGGATTTGAGAAGAACAAGCTCAGAAGGAATAGTGTCGTGGAGTTCACGGAGATGAAGAAAAGCTTGAGGCTTTTGAGAGTGTGAATTTCTCCCAAGGTTGGGAAGAAGGTGCACAAGCTCAGGAGGGAGCATGGTAGCCATCGGAACGACAGGAGAACAAAGATCTAGACCGTTGATTTCTACGTCCAGAAGGAGCTCAGGAGGAGCGCACAGAAGGAGGAGATCAACAGCCGTTATATCTCACTCAGAAATCCTGTAAGCTGTAGGATTGGGAGAAGATGCTCGGAGTTTAGCCTCTGGAGCAAGCATGCAAGGATAAAGGATTTGAGCCGTCAGATTGGACATGAGCTACACGAGGTTTACCATTGGGACTCAGCGATCGAGAAATTGGGAGTCTCGAGGAGAAGAAAATCGAGACACTTCAAGTCTCGAAACACCAGAGTGATATGGACTATCCGTTAGCGAAGACACGTGGTGGCGATCAAGTGTCTGTTGGTACTTTGGTGCATTGGGATATCATCATTCCCGTGAACATGGGATTCATAATTTCCATGGGGAATTACCCGAAATAATCTGGTCCGTCCATTAGCGGAGACACGTGGTGGAGATCGAGTGATAGTCGGGATATTCTCCATTAGGAAATCAGATTTGCTGAGGACAAGAAATTTGGGACATCAAAAGTCTCAAAATCCCAGAGGAATCAGGACCGTCCATCAGAGAAGGGAAGTGTGGCAGCAATTAGAGCCATCGGGGAAAGGCCCGACAGGAAGTGGTTGATCGGTTTTTGGGCCATCGGGATATCGGGGATCCCGTAGATAAAGTGTTTGTGCACTTTGGAATCACAAACCGCGAAACCCCGATGAGTGGAGGCCAGTTGTCAATATCTCAGAAAAGGGGAAAGCTCTGTTGAGTGGAAGCTAGCTGTTAGCATATCCAGAAAAGTGGAAGCACCATCGTGAGGGGCTAGTTGTCAGTGTAGCAGAGAGTCAGGATTTGGATGATCGGGAATCTCGTAGGCAAATGCATTGTAGCATTTGAAACCCCATAACCCTGACAAGGGATAAGGTTGTGGTCATGGGGTAAGGGTCACGTGGACCAAGGGCTGAGCCAGGAGGGATAGCTGAGGCCAAAGCGCGTTGGGAATCGGAGGATCGCAGATCTAGAGGGCGATTGTATTTGGACATTGGAAAGTATGAAACCCCGACAGAAGTATATGACTGCAGTCATATAGGAAAAGGTCATGTGGACTAGGAACTTAGCCTGGAAGGCTAAGGGGAAAAGGAGCCCATCGGAAAATTGAAACCCAAAACCCCGACAGGAGAAGATAAGGCTGTGGTCTTATGGAGAATGGTCATATGGACCAAAGGGAATAGCTGAGAGGGGCTTAGGCTGGGCAAGGAGCTCATCGGAGATCGGGAGTTGGAGAGAGCAGGAACTCTCGAGCACAAGGAGAGCGAAACCTCGATAACCTAAAATTAAGTCAGGGAAAAAGTCACAGGTGCATGCAGAGGTCGTGATAGGGTGAGAGGAGACCTGTGGGTCATATTTTCACAGTGATTCCCAAGGGAATCCAAGGAACCGCGAAGGCTCAACTAAAAGGGGATTTTTTATCAATCCTGAGAGCAGGAGGTGTGTGCAGAGACCCTGTGTGTTATGTGTGTGCATGTCCTTACTGCATCAAGTGGTATCAGAGCTTAAATCTTGCTTGTATATTTCAGGTAGGAAGAAGAAGGAAGAGGTAAAGAGCACTCTGATACACATCAAGTGGTATCAGAGTGGAATTATGTTTGTATATTGTAGACAGAGGAGACAAGAAGAAGACAGAGTGTGGGAGACTCTGTAAGGATTTGTTTGCAGGGAGGAAACAGTCCAGAAGACAGTCAGAGAGACTGTAGGAGGATGAAGCTGGTAGAACTCCTAGTGTGGAGTGACAGTAGTAGATTTGCTAGGAAGACAAACAGAGGCAGTAACATGGCTACTGAAGGCCATAGGTATGCTGGGAGGAAAGAGCTATGGAGCCAAGAAGATATAGATGAAGAGCTCACTGATATAAAGAAATAAATAGAAAAGATTGAATTGAAGATGCAGCAGAAAGCCAAGCCGAGATGGGTGTATGAATGGCCCATGAAGGGAACCAAAAGTAAAATGGCCAGTCAAGGAGTTGATGGTCAGAAGACAACGGAGGATGTTAACAGGACGATTGAGGTATGTAAACCAGAGACTGGAAGAGGTCTCGATGATGAAGAATTTGAATGGGGATCAGTTGAGGATCTCAAGAGCTTCCATGGGGGCAGAGAGGAAATTCCATATTGCCAGGTGGGAAATGAAATGAGATCACTGTGGGATCTCAGAGACTGTCATGAGGACAGCCAGGGAATTTCAAATTGCCAAGAGGGCAATGAATTGAGATCACTGCAGGATCTCATGGACTGTCAGGAGGACAGTCAAGGAATTTCAATTTTCCAGGAGGGCAATGATAAGAGGTCACTGCGAGATCTCAAAGACTGCCAGGAGAGCAGTGGAAGCATTCTGGACTGCCAGGTGGAAAGAAATGAGAATGCGGGACTAGATGAAAGTCTCATGGACTCGGAGGAGAGTTCAATTCAGCAAGGGTTTCTGATGAAGGTGGGATCAGTTGACCTCATAGTCTGCCAGGAGCATAGCAGAAGCATCCCATATTGCCAAGAGGGCATGGATGAGCAGGTGAAATTTGATCAGCCAGAGGAGCTGACAGAGCAGATGAGACTGTCTAAGGGTCTCATAAATTTAGAGATGGGTTTAGATCAGCATGTCCAGGTGATAGAAGAGGAGGAATATATGAAAAATCTTCTGATGATTGGGGGAATTGGAGTATTCCTACCATTTTTCCAGGAGGAGGTAGAAATTGGTGTTGCAAATGGTGCAGCAGCAGAATAATCAGCTAAGATTGTCCAAGAAGAATTGGAGCAGGTGTTTGAGACTGCCCAAGAACAAGCAGAAGTAGATGAAGGGGAGAATGAGCATTCGGAGGAATGTCTCAACGCTTTCAGCCTGGAAGCTTAAAGAGTTGTAGCATTGGATTTGACAACAAAAGAAGTAGAAGAGGATGACAGGAATTCTGAGGAATGGCTCAACATTTTCAGCCAAGAAGCTGAAGAGACTACAACTTGGGAGTTTGCAGTAAAAGAAGAAAAAGTGGCAGACAACATTTGTTTTGCTGATCTGTGGGAATAGATAGAAGCCCTAGAGGAAAGGGTGAAAGTGCAGGGCGTGCACATCCAACAGGTGAAGTTGGAAGCTGAGGAAGGAGGCATGGGAGATCATGATGATCTGCCCATGTGCCAAAAATGTTTGCAGCTGAGGAGACTGCATGAACAGAGCCAACCACTGGAGCATCTAGATGCAGTGATTGAGGAGATCATGGAGCTTATGATCCAATTAGCAGATACTGCCAGCAAGGAGAAGCTGGGAAGAAAAGAAGCAGCAGTAGCGCAGCAGAAGAAACAACAACAACATAATGGAGTAGATGGAAAGCTCTGAAGGATGATTTGGGATTCAAGAGGATTCCAATCGCTTAGAGGGGAAGTGCATGAGCAGGATCTCATGATTTTGCAGCTGAGGAGTTTGATGTAGAAGCATCTCTCCACGTCAGCCAACAAGCCAGCCAACCACGCCAGTGAATTCAAATCGCACGCTAAAAGAGAAGCATAGCCTCATCTAAATTTGAATTCAATGTAATTTAAATGCTTAGGCTGTTGAGCTGTAGAAGCCATGCCTTTGTGCAGGCATTAGGTAGATCGTCTTTAATGCTAGATTGGATGAGATCTAGATCCAGCTGCTGGACTAGACAACCATTTATTGTAATTGAATAGGGTAGGTGAATCTGGAGGGAAGCGCTCTAAGATACCCCTCAGGTAAAAGATATTTTTAGATCTCATTTTGAGTAAGATAAGATAGAAAAGAGAAGAGCCAGAGAGAGCTCGAGAACACCTTGTAATTACAGGCATTGCCATTTTAATACAAAGAGTAGTTTTTCCTGTATGAATTATGTGTTATGTGGATGTCTGTGTGTGTTCTTTTATATGTTGTGAATGTATGTATGTTTAAGTGTTTGCAGGGAGATTGTGTGATTTCAAGAGAAGGTCTTTGAGGTTTCATGCCATGAGGGCATGACAAAGTGCTATGGACTCTGAATACCATTGCACAGAGGATGCACTTCTAAACTCTGCAGAGTTTGACAAAGACGTGCTGGGACACAGAAGCTGAAATCAGCAACTCAGGAGAAGACCTCAAGGTTATTGAATACCTTGGAGGCAAGGCTGTGTATGAGAGACACAGTTGCAGACATAATTCTGCTATGAATTCTGTAGATCTCTTCCAAGTGGGCATTGAGCATATGCACTGCGGTGCATTTTAGGAAGACTTTTGTTGAGAAGTTCAGAAGGGAGGACCAGAATCACTGAGGATTCTGAGAGCTCTTCCAGGAGGGCATTGAGCCAGTGCAAGGAGTGCACAGAGGAGAAGAAATCTTTTGTGAGTTATTAAGAGGACATAATCATCAAGGGTTCTGTAGAGCTCTGCCAGGTGGGCATTGAGCGGGTGCATAGGTGCACAAGAGAAGAAGACAGAACTGCTAGAAGTTTTGAGAAGATACTCTGCCAAGTGGGCATTTGAGTTAATGTGCAGACAGGCTTAGCAAGCAGTTGCTTGAGTAGAAGGATAGCCAGGAGGGAATCCATTTCATTCTCCATCTGAAGGAGAAAAAGGACAAAATCCCTTAGGGGTCTGAGTATTTGCGGAATCTCAAAAGAGATAGCACTAGCATGTGCATGAGAAGACTCTGCAGGAGTGCAGACGTCGGAATCCTTTAAGGATTCGAGAAGAACAAGCTCAGACGGAATAGTGTCATGGAGTTCGCGGAGACGAAGCAAAGGTCGAGGCCTTTGAGAGTGTGAATTTATCCCAAGGTTGGGAAGAATGTGCGCAAGCTCAGGAGGGAGCATGGTAGCCATCGGATCGGCAGGAGAACAGAGATCTGGACCACTGATTTCTACGTCCAAAAGCAGATCAGGAGGAGTGCATAGAAGGAGGAGATCAACAGCCGTTAGATCTCACTCAGAAATCCCGTAAGCCATAGGATTGGGAGAAGATGCTCAGAGTTTAGCCTCTGGAGAAATCACGCAAGGATAAAGGATCTGAGCCGTTAGATCTGGAGCAGGTACCCATCATCCGTCAGATTGGACAGGAGTTGCACTTACCATCGAGACTCAGCCTTCGAGAAATTGGGAGTCTCGAGGAGAAGAAAAGCAAGACAATTCAAGTCTCAAAACACCAGAGTGATCTGGATTGTCCGTTAGCGGAGACACGTGGCAGAGATCGAGCGTCCGTTAGTACTTTGGCACATCGGGATATTGGCATTCCCATGAACATGGGATCGGTAATTTCCATGGGGAATTACTCGAAATAATCTGGTCCATTCGTTAGCAGAGACACGTGGAAGAGATTGAGTGATAGTCGGGATATTGGCCATCGGGAAATTGGAGTTCCCAAGGACAAGAAAGTTGGGACATCAAAAGTCTCGAAATCCCAGAGGAATCGGGACCATCCATCAGAGAAGGGACGTGTGGCAGCAATCAGAGCCATCGGGGAAATTCCCAACAGGAAGTGGTTGATCGGTGTTTGGGCCATCAGGATATCGGGGATCCCATAGACAAAGTGTTTGTGCACTTTGGAATCACGAACCACGAAACCTCGATGAGTGGAGGCCAGTTGTCAATATCTCAGAAAAGCGGAAAGCTCCATTGAGTGGAAGCCACCTGTCATCATATCCGGAAAAGTGGAAGCGCCATCATGAGGGGCCAGTTGTCAGTGTAGCGGAGAGTTGGGATTTGGATGATCGGGAATCCCATAGGCAAATGAATTATAGCATTTGAAACCCCATAACCTTGACAAGGGATAAGGTTGTGGTCATGGGGTAAGGGTCACGTGGACCAAGGGTTGAGCCAGGAGGGCTAGCTGAGGCCAAAGCATGTCGGGAATCAGAGGATCGCAGATCCAGAGGGTGATTGCATTTGGACATTGGAAATTCCGAAACCTCGAAAGAAGTATATGACTGCGGTCATATAGGAAAAGGTCACGTGGAATAGGAACTTAGCCTGGAGGGCTAAGGGGAAAAGGATCCCATCGGGAAATTGAAACCCAAAACCCCGACAGGAGAAGATAAGGTTGCGGTCTTATGGAGAATGTTCATATGGACCAAAGGTCATAACTCAGAGGGGCTTAGGTCGGGCAAGGAGCTCATCAAAGATCGAGAGTTGGAGAGAGCAGGAACTCTCGAGCACAGGGAGAGAGAAACCTCGATAACCTGAAATTAAGTGAGGGAAAAAGTCACAGGTGCATGTAGAGGCCATTACAGGGTGAGAGGAGACCCGTGGGTCATATTTTCACAGTGATTCCTGAGGGAATCCAAGGAGCCGTGAAGGCTCAGCTGAAAGGGGATTTTTGATCGATCCTGAGAGCAGGAGGTGCGTGCAGAGACCCTATGGGGTATGTGTGTGTGTGTCCTTACTGCATCATTATGTTGACAACCTGCTTAACAGACTTACACCTGGGTTCAAGCTCCCACATATAATCGTGGGTATACCCTCTAAGGAATACGAGTGAGTTTGGCCAACGTCGATTCCCGGTACCATGAAGACTTGCCCCTCCACAGTCACCTTATGTTAATACCCTAAAGATATAGGTCACTAAATTTACCAATCACTACAATGATGCCTGGGGAAATAGTCGATAGTCCGATCCACATGCAAGGGCAGGGTATCTAGCCTGAAATCAACTTGAAAGGCTTGCACTCATCATTGTGGGTATACCTCTCAAGAGACCCCCATAATACACGTAATCTCTACACCAAGACCGACAAAGTAGGGTGAGTAACTCTGCCAGTCTCAATGCGACCTCGTGATTGACCCTTGTGTTAGAAGGGCTTCCCAATAAAAAATGTAGTAAGTGGATTTAACTCTCCCTATCACAAGATACTATGTTTGTTTGCAGTTTTGGAAAGTTATCTTTCACACCTATTCCAAAGCCCTATGACTAGTCCAATGTAGGTTTGTTACCTGTTGGCAACAATAATATAATTGTTATTTTTATAAAATGATCTACGTAAGTTGTCTACATAGGGTCAATGAAATTTTATTTTTTCTTCATGAGCAGTTTCCGAAATGATAGTTGTAAATCATCGCTTCTTCTTTCAAACTTTGTTTTCATGACTGCAAGCATGAAAACTTGTAATTGGGGTTATCATTATGTTTTAAAATTTCATTAAAGGATAATTGCTCATATGGTTTATTATGGAGTTTTGATTCCTTTCCATGAAGATATTATCTTCATTGTTTTGACCTTTTCAATTCTAGGCATGCCTAAGAGATTGATATTTTCAATGAATGAAAGACCCCCACCATTTGATATTTAATTTTTATATGGTTTTTTGTTTTGATCTTTGATCACATTTCTTTCACAAAACCTTTGATTATTTAATTTTTGACTCACCCAAATTTATAATCAAACCACGAGGCATGCATTTATGTTTGTGTTGAGTGCCTTAGTCCTAGCTCGTACTCAATACCAAGGTGGCATATTTCGTACAGATTGCCATTACTTCTTATGATGGTCTCAGGTTCCACAAACCTCTTTGCATAATTTTTAATTACTCACCCTTCCCATCATATGAGCCTCACAACGTTTGTTGTTATGCTCGGGGTTTATGGATCTATTTCATTCACAAAACCTACCTGTGTGATATTCCCTGATTAACCTCCCGCCTCGTCTGGCTCCCGTCGTAATGATTGAGCCAAACGACATCCAAACCCTTCTTTCATATGACAATGCTAGGGAGGATTTGGAAAGAAATGGCTGGCATATGTTCATCAAGAAGTTTCAGGGTTTTAATCTTCGGGTTGCTCAAGAATTCACCTTATCCTTTGACAGTTGTAGAGCAAAAATCGGTGATGTGCAACTGGAACTGACCGAGAGGTTCTTGAGTCAAGCCACAGGATTTCCAACGGTTGGTCAGAAATGGTTTAAGAATGTGAAGGTAGAGGAAGTCCCCTGGACCCTACTATTTACATCACGAAAAATAGCCAACTGTGATAGAGGTATGCCAATTACATCCTTAAAAGATCGGTGGCATGATTTACTCATTGTAGTGAAATAATTTGTTACATGTGAGGGATGGTTCAGACTTGTTTTCCTATATCATTTACGCCTCCTTATGAGTTTCATGGGTTTCACTTTAAACATGCCATACTACTTACTCAGAAGTCTATATAAAATGGGGAATAGATTTAAGAGACAAAGGTCGGATGCTAGTATTTTTCATCACGGTCTGATTAAGATCATCCTCATACACCAGTTAAAGTCACAAAATGACTATTGGGATTTGTTTATTTCATGGAATCATTTTGGTAACCCTGAATTGGGAGAAGTAGATAAATGCATTGTAGAGGAAACCCTTGTCCACCCAACGACATCTCTTCCACCTCCCTAGATTGGTGCCTCTTCCCCTAACAGTGAACCCTTGATCTATCATAAGGACATTCAATAGGAAAACCAACAGACTACACATCCAAAGGACTATGTTAAAATTGCAAGGAAATCTATAGGAAAGAAGTTTAAAAGTAATGTTGATGTCAATTTCAAAAACAAAAGAGCTGGCAGGATTATTTCTCGAAGTCTTTGAAATAAAACAAACCCCCTTGCATATGCGATCAATATGATTGAATTAAATGAAAGATCGGACTCAGAAATTGACAGATTCCTTGCTCAGGAAGACCCTATGTCATTCGGCCCACACCTTGACCAAGCCTATAATTTTGTTGATAATTTGCCTCCATGTTTAAAAGACAACCCAAGGTTTCCTAGTATCAACCTTTAAAAAGAACCCACTATTAATTTGGAGAACATTTCGGTCCGCGATCTTGGTTTTAATACAAACACCACACGGTTACAGTGTGAGGTTTGTTTGTCGTGGATAGAAAGATACTACACAGATGTACCCGTTCTGCAATCCCATGTCAAGGATTTAAAAGACCAGGTCAGTGTGTTAATGAGCGAAAACTTAAGGCTCCATTCGATTATACAAGGTAAAGAAAAATGATTAAATACCACAGGACATGTGATATTTAAGAACGTAGAAGCAGCTACAGCCATTGTTAACTCCAAAGTTTCATGAAGTGATTTGATTGCATGGTCAAAGGTGAGATGTTTTGAATGAATAACATGTTTGTTTTCATTCCTTAGTTAGACTATTTGGTTGTTCAACAAAGCTTATTTTTAAATTAGTTTGTTTTGTTTATTAAATAGAATGAGATTTTGTTTGTTATTGTAACTAGCTACATAATCACAAGATTATGTAGCCAGTTAAGAAAATTTGAATTATCTAAATTAATGTCAGAAAACATATCTGAGATCTTCTTATTTTCTTTTGTTTTCAGGATAATTCAGGGGCCCATGATTTCAAAGATGATATGAGGCACTTTTAAGATCTCTCAACCACATCTACTACGTATTTTGAATAAATAGAAATAGGTTGTTAGTTTTTTTTTTTTTTTTTTTTTTTGCTGAATCAGGGTGGTTGCATCCCCCTTATTTTTTGAAACAAATTTGATCTCAGGAACATAAACAATTATGTTTCCTGAGACATATATAAACATATCATTTTGTAAACAATGCATCATCTTGGCTTGGGGCGAGAGTATGGATATTTGCACACAGACTTGAATGATACAGAATACATTACATCTTTAGCTTTGTGTATCATGTTTTAATTTGAATTCTAATTATTTCGATATGATAATAGATGATGATAGATTTTTGTCCTCATAATTTATTGTTATTGGAGATAATCATTTTCATATACTGTCTATATCTCACATTTCATATATAGTATAGTGTGATCATCAATTCGATACAAATCTGATATTTATCTCTTATTTTCATTTGAATGTATAACTACAAGTTCTTACAAGAAGATTTATATCATTGTTTTCACTTGTAAATCATGAGATCGCTGCAATTATATTCATTGTATGCTCTGTTATCAAAACTCAATCTCCAGTATATTGTTTCATATTTGTTCGAAGCAATCTTGAAATTCATTGTAGGTGTACCTCTCAGATAAGGTGGTTGGACGTTGACTATTGCATAGACATCAGACGCATTAACAGGTTAGCCTATTATTTAATTTCATTAGCTTGCTGTATACAAAAATTTTCTATATATAGGAAATTTTCCACTAGCTATAATTTTTTGTTCAATTAAGCAGTTTAATATTTGATTTCATGAGTGCACACATTTAAGAAAATAAATCATAAAAAATGAGATGGTATTTTCACTTTCTTTATCACTGTTGTTAAAGGAACCAATTACATTCGATTTTTTTATGGGTTTAGATTAAAACTCGCGATTTGTATATATTGTGTATATCATTATCATACATATAAACTGTATATATATATATATATTTAAATGTACATATAGATTTTAATGATTGTTATTTAGAAAGTTAGTTCATTTCCTTTAGTTGTTTCTTTGCTTTCTTTAGAACTTGGATTGGCCAAAGGAGCCGCTAAACCCGTCAGGGTGAGTTAATCCAAACGACATGGGTTAATTAGACAACCCCGGACCAAACTCGCTCTTCCAGTTGATAGATGGTCAATTTCACCCATCAACAAATGGCACTAGAAGGAGGGCCTGAATACTATTGATGACACGTGGAGGTCGCGAGACTCCTCCCCCACACACCCGCTCACCTATAGTGACAAGAAGTCATTCCGACGACAATATTTTCTCCTAAAAAGAAACCACATCCAACTATATTCCACATATAGTTGTTGAACCAGTAACACCAAACCCCACAGGGTTTGATGTTCAAGAAATTGTCCGCCAGTCACTCCTAAGAACACACGGTGCTTTGTCTTGTATCATACAACCATGCCAACCTTTGAACCAACCATTAGAATTCTCTGATATTAGGGAGAAAATTGAAGGCACTGGTCTTACACTGAACACTACTGATCCAGATCATATTCCTATTCCCACAGCAAGAGGATCTGGTATTCCACCATCACCACCCCCTTCATCTCCTTCTTCTTCAGGAGAAAAGTCATCCGATGAAGGTAGCTCTACATCTCAACCTTCGCCACCACCCACACCTATGGAAAATCCAAATAATCCCACCATACCTTGGCTCGATCAAGATGTAGTGGCCATACCTGGGCCCCGACATCCTTTTCCCAAACATCCTGAGAAATGGCTCCCTAAGTTTGACCCTGATTCTAAGCATATTGTTGAGCATCATATAAAAAAATCCATACTAGCCATTAATCTCCGTAGTGTTGAACACGAAGATGTAGTATGCAGAGTTTTCCCATATACATTTGAGGGAAATGCTTCTACCTGGTACTTTGCTCAACAACACCACACCATTGTGTCCTAGGAAAGATTCGAATCCTTCTTTCTTGAGAAATTTGGAGATGATAAATCTCTTGAAGTCCTAGTCATAGAACTCTCTAGTTTAAAGATGAACCCTAAATAAAAGATAAAAGACTTTAATCAAAGATTCCTAACTTTAAAGATTCGAATCCCTATGGACTCAATGCCTACTGAAAATCTTATTGTCACATACTATACGAAAGCCCTACATCAAAACATTGAAATATGGGTTAAAAGGTCCAAGAAAGCAAACTTATTAGAAGCCTTCGAGGAAGCGAGCCAAATCGAGAAAGATATTCTTATCCTAAAATACAATACCTCTAATGAATTAGAAACTATCTCTTCCTCCAAGAAGAAAATTGAAATCCTTCCTAGACCTCCCCAAAACAAAACTCAAATAGATAGGTTGGATCTAGAAAACTTACAGAAGGTCGTTCAAAAGTTGTCTAATTAGGTTATAGATTTAAAAAGATCAGTTGAAGAAGTTTCTTCTAGAAAAGGGCCCTACAAACCCCCTTTCAGGAATACTTTTCCTACAAACCGACCGAACCCAACTTCTGAAGGCATAAACTTAGAAAGCCCACAGTTTGCGATCCAGATGATTCTAGAAGCACATGATAACTTAGTTCCCCCCGAAATTCCTGAAGACATAGCTGAACAAGAAATAGTGGAAGAAGACGAGTCCTCTCCCAACATTTTTGGTCATTTTTCAGATATCATCTTTCAAGATAATTTCAAAATAGTGCATCCTTACAATACCAGGAGTAAGACAGCAAATAAGTCTTCTTCAGAAATTATAAATGCACCTCCAAAATAGTCCAAATCAATTGAAACTAAACATAATTTAGCAGCCCCAAGTTTAGAGTATGATTTGATTGAGGATCTAAAAAAACTTAGGGCTAACATTTTTGTTTATAAATTATTAAAATTCCCTTTTCTTTTGCAAAATATGTTGCAGAATATTGCAGAAAACAACAAAAACAACAGTTCAAATAACAACAAAGTTGCTGAAAACAACTCCCAAACACCTCAAAAGGTCTCTGCCAAAACGACATCAGAGCCTCCCGATAAAAGAGACCTTACTGTAAAAAGTGTAGCAAATGTAGATAAACAATTTATAGGGGTTGCAATTAAAAAACAACAAACTTCTGTTGTTAATACTCGTGGAAATGTCCCCCCCTTTTTGTTGACTTTTGAAATTTTCAACAGGAATGTACATAATTGTATGGTAGATTCAGGTGCATCGTCAAACGTAATGCCTTGGTCTGTCTATCAGAAAATCAATGGCGAAGTTAAACTGTCGAGCCTAAAAATTATTCAGCTTGATTGAACTAGCATTAAATTAATAGGTGAATTGAAAGACGTGGTTATCAAATTATCATCTAATCCTAAAGTCCATCAAATCATTGATATTATTGTCGTTGATATCCCTGAAGTATATGACATGTTTTTAAGTAGATATTGGTTTGAACAGCTACATGGTTATTTTGCAATAGATTGGTCTCACTTATGGCTGCCAGAAAATGGAAAGCCCAACAAAATCATGGTTACTGATTTAAATGATCCAAATGAACCATTTACAGCTTCTTCCAATTCATCTGAAGGACAGGGAATGAATACTTTTTTCGGTAATTTCATCGCCGAAACTTCTACCATTATTGATCCCGAACAACAGTCTGAAATTATGACATGCACGCAGCCGACATTTCTCTCTCAGTGGTCACATACACTCGATGAAAATCAAATCTGGTCTCTTTACTTTGACAGATCTAAATCCAAGGAAGGAGCTGGTGCATTATGTGTGATCATTGATAACTTTGATCGCTTGCCAGTTAGAGTTTGAATGCATGAACAATACAGTCGAATATGAGGCACTCCTGCAAGGTCTTAGAAAAGAACTAGATTTGAGGATTCAGAATTTGACTATCTTTGGTGATTCTGAAATTGTGGTCAGACAGGTAAAAAATTCTATCCACTGTTTATCTCCACACTTGAAAATCTATCAGACTGAGGTATGGAATTTGATGAACAAGTTTTCTGTTTTTAACATAAATTCTATTCCTAGATTGAATAATTCTGAGGCTAATTTGTTAGCTAACGTTGCCTCAAAACTTTTTCCTATAGAAGGCCTATTTCTGAATGCATTTTCCTTTGAGTTGTTGTTCAGACCATCCATCCCGGACAACATTAAAAATTGGAGAGTCGTCAATGATGATCAACAGATTATCAGTTTTCTGCACATGGAAGAAACTTTCCAGGGCACAGTTATCGACGAAGGTACCCACGATGAAAAACTTCATGATTTTACGGTAATACTAGATCCAAGATCCCCAAAGTCTACATTGGATATGGTAAACTTTATCCCAAGATCTGTGGTTAAATTAGAAAATTTTTATGATCTTCATGATAAATTCATAAAATCAGTGAATTGTAAAACGAATAGTTCTTCCTTGACACATGAAAAAGTAAATTTAGGAACTAAAGACAACCCACAGTGCATCAATTTGGGATTGGGATGTTCTGAGCAAGAAAAGATGTCATTTGTTAAGTTGTTTAAGGAATTCAAAGATGTCTTTGCCTGGACGTATGAAAACCTAAAGACCTTTGACCCTAACATCATACAACACACTATTCACAAGAAACCCTAGACCCAACCTTTTCAACAAAAGTTAAGTAAGATGCACCCAAAACTTGAACCAACAGTCAAGAAAGAATTAAAAAAACTCCTAAGTGCTAAGTTAATCTTCCCAGTAAGGCATACACATTGGGTCTCTAATCTTGTCCCTATGAGGAAGAAGAGTGGTGAAATCTGACTATGTTTCGATTTCCAAAATTTAAACCTAGCGTCAGATAAAGACAACTACCATGTCCCTCCCATGGAACAGATTCTTCAACAAGTATCTAGTTCTAAAAGATTATCGCTGCTAGATGGTTTTTCAGGGTATAACCAATTCCTTATGTCTCCCCCAGACCAACTCCAAACCACCTTCTGCACTCCATGGGGTACCTACGCTTATAGGAAGATGCCCTTTCGGATCATAAATGTCGGTGCCACTTTTCAGAGAGAGATGGATATCGCTTTCCGCAGTTTAATCAATCAATCTGTAGTAGTTTACCTAGATGATGTCACTGTCTTCTCAAAAAATAAATAAGATCATCTAACCCATCTAAGATTTGTTCTACAACGATGTCGTAAGTATGGTATTTATTTTAATCCTAAAAAATATGTCTTCATAGTAGAACAAGGTAAACTCCTCAGATTCATTGTATCAAATGAAGGGATGATTATTGACCCTGATAGGACCCAAGTCATTTCAAAACTACCCCCTCCCTCCTCAAAAAAGTCCATGCAATCTTTCCTAGGACAGATCAACTTTGTTAGGAGGTTCGTCCCTAGTTTTTCGGAAATGGTCAGACCATTATAGAACCTAATAAAAAAGGATGTACAATAACATTGGGGGCCTTTAGAAAATTAGGATTTTGACTCGATAAAAAAGGCTATAGTAGACGCTCCTTCTCTAATGATCCTTGATTTTTCGCAAGACTTTACCCTCTACACGTTTGCCTCTGATCGATCTTATGTTGTTGTCCTAACCCAAAAGAATGCTGAAAATAATGAAGTTCCAATTGCCTTTATGAGATCAGCCTTAAAGGGAGTAGAATTTAATTAACCAGTAGTAGATCAACAAGATTACGTTGTTTTCAAATCAGTAAAACACTTTCAATCTTATCTACTAAAATCCAGGACAAAAATCATTGTCCCTTAACCTGCTTTCATAAATTTGTTAGTGCAGAAAGAACTGGGGAAAAAAGGGCAAACTGGGTCACATCATTACAAGAATATGACCTAGAAATCACCCCAGCACAAATTGTTAGAGGCCAAGGTTTATGTAAGCTGGCTATTGATTCAGCTATAGAACAACAAAATGAAACTGATATGTTAATTTCAGATCAACACAATCAAAATCAAATCTGCTGTGCACAAAACCTTACTAGTCCTTGGTACGATGATATCAAGTTTTATCTTATGCACGGATCAGCTCCCCAACACCTTGATCCAAAAAAGAGGAGAGCACTAAGATTAAAATCTGCTTCTTTTCAGCTGGTAAATGGTATTTTGTTTTGCCAAAATTTTGATGGAATACTTATGTGTTGTCTTGAAAATGATGAAGCAGAAAAAGTCTTGTTAGAACTACATGCAGGGGAAGCTAGTGGGCATTTCGGTGGAGACACCACTGCCCATAAATTATTAAGAGCAGGTTATTATTGGCCTACTCTTTTCAAAGACACCCATGCCTTATGTTGTAAGTGTGTAATCTATCAAAAGGCATCTGGACAAGTATAGAAACCAGCATTCCCACTGCAACCAGTTTCGGTAGACTCCCCTTTTTAGCAGTGGGGCCTAGATATTATAGGCCCAATCAATCCTACATCCTCACAGTAGAATAAATACATCATAACGACCACATATTATTTCACTAGATGGTCTGAGGCTGCCCCATTAAAAGTTGTAAATACCAGTTAGGTAATATCCTTCCTAAATTCAAATATTATCATTCGTTTTGGTATTCTTGAATGCTTTGTATTTGACAATGCCTCCTATTTTTTGTTTCTTGAAATGAGTGATTTTTCTTTAGCAAAAGGAATAAAGTTAAAGTACTCTACCAGCTATTACCCTCAAGGCAATGGTTTGGCGGAATCAACTAATAAAAAATTGATTAAAATTATCAAGAGAACGGTTTTCGAAAATCATACAAATTGGCATAATGCATTATTTAATGCAATCTAGGTTGACAAGGTAACCCCTAAAACTGTCATGGGAAATTCCCCCTTTTTTTCTCGTTTATGGTAGGGAAGCGATTCTTCCACCGCATTTCCTTCTTCCATCTCTATAGTTATCACAGAAGGTGCAAGAAGAAAACTTCCCTCCCTTGGAAATTTGGATTAACACTTTGTTGAAATTAGAGGAAGTAAGGGCTCAAGAAAAATGAAAATTCGATCAACATCAACTCATTGTCAAAAAATGGTTCGATTCCAATTATGCCTCTGACAGAAATTTTGAGGTAGGCGATCTTGTCCTCAAATGGGACAAACCTCATGAGGGAAAACGAGAGCGTACTAAATTTCAAAACTTGTGGTTGGGTCCATTTCTAGTTGCTGAGAAACTAGGTCCCAGCTCCTTTCACCTGCAAAATCTAGAGGGATGGCTAGACACCTTCTTGGTGAATGGCCAAGCACTAAAAAAATACTTTACTTGATGACTCTCCCAAACACCTTTTGTAAATATTTTCTGTTTTGTTTTCTTTGCTTTTATTTCTTGTCTTGTTTTTGTTTTCATTTCTTCTTATCGATCTTTATTTTCGAAACACACATGCAGCATCACGGGCTAGCTCAGACAAATGAAATAGAAAACTTCCCCTCGAAAATAACTGCTAAAGTTGTCAGAACATCAATTGTTGTCTTTCTCTGAAACTGTCACCTCTTTAAAGATGACTTTTGTTTGAATAGCGTTTTCTCGGTTTCAATTGGCAACTGAAAGTATTTACGACCATCTATATAAATATTTTTACGTTGTACCAGTTCTTTAAGAGAACAAATCAACGATGTTTCCCTGTTCTTGAAAGACAGTTTTACTAATGAACCATTTTTGGATCATGATGAAGGACGACATGATTTTTTTTTAAATCTGTGACTTAAAAACTGGAATTTTTAGCGTCACCCCGCTCTATTGAATATTTCAAAAACTATAATATGAATAAACTTTCAAAGAGCTATGGGAAGTGTTTGTAAACTCGTCGGGACACTGAACAGGTCTGTTGGCAGTAGTTAAATGCATGCATGATGCCAAGATAACTTCGCCAGGGAACTAAACAGGCCCACTGGCAACGAAGCAATGTCAGGAAAAAGAAAATTCTCAGATATGGATTTCATTTTGGCCTTAAACGTCCTTCATTCTGGTCTAAAATTTCTTGACAGGATACAGATGTCAGAGTGGGTTAATTGACATCCCTGTCAAGTCTATGGACACCTCCTAGCAACAGTGGCCCTATCAACAGTATCTAAGATTTTAACTTTACATCGTGTCTTTCTTTTGCCAAGTTTGTCGCCAGTTTTCGTTCCTTAAATAAAATTTATCCAAAACTGAACTGTGTTATGATTATTTGAGATGTTCAAATGGCTTTTTGGTTGTTCTTTGATTTGAAGCTTTTTAGATTTTTCTAACCTAAACTCGTTCGTGTAACAGAGATAACTTCTTCTCCCAGCATGTCGCCATTGTTGGCAGCAATAATATAATTGTTATTTTTATAAAATGATCTACGTAAGTTGCCTACACAGGGTCAATGAAATTTTATTTTTTCTTCATGAGCAGTTTCTGAAATGACAATTGTAAATCGTCACTTCTCCTATCAAACTTTGTTTTCATGACTGCAAGCATGAAAACTTGCAACTGGGATTATCATTATATTTTAAAATTTCATTAAAGGCTAATTTCTCATATGGTTTATTATGGAGTTTTGATTCCTTGCCATGAAGATAGTATATTCTTTGTTTTGACCTTTTCAATTCTAAGCATGCCTAAGAGATTGATATTTTCAATGAATGAAAGACCCCCACCATTTGATATTTAATTTTTATATGGTTTTTTGTTTTGATCTTTGATCACATTTCTTTCACAAAACCTTTGATTATTTAATTTTTGACTCACCCAACTTTATAATTAAACCATGAGGCATGCATTTATGTTTGTGTTGAGTACCTTAGTCCTAACTCATACTCAATACCAAGGTGGCATACATCATATAGATTTCCATTACTTCTTATGATGGTCTCGGGTTCCACAAACCTCTTTGCATACTTTTTAATTACTCACCCTTCCCATCATATGAGCCTCACAACGTTTGTTGTTATGCTCAGGGTTTATGGCTCTGATTCATTTCATGAAACCTATCTGTGTGCTATGCCTTGATTAATCTCTTACCTCATATGGAACCTGTCATAAGGATTGATCCAAATGACATATAAACCCTGCTTTCATATGAAAATGCTAGGGAGGATTTGGAAAGAAATGGCTGGAATTTGTTCATCAAGATGTTTCAGGGTTTTAATCTTCGGGTTGCTCAAGAATTTGCCTTATCCTTTGACAGTTGTAGGGAAACAATCGGTGATGTGCAACTGGAAGTGACCGAGGGGTTCCTGAGTCAAGCCAGAAGATTGCCAGTAGTTGGTCAGAAATGGTTTAAGAACGCGAAGGTAGAGGAAGTCCCCTGGACCCTATTGTTTACATCGCGAAAAATAACCAGATGTGATAGAGGTATGCCAATTTCATCCTTAAAAGATCGGTGGCATGATTTACTCGTTGTAGTGAAACAATTTGTTACATGTGAGGGATGGTTCAGACTTGTTTTCCTGTATCATTTATGCCTCCTTATGAGTTTCATGGGTTTCACTTTAAACATGCCATACTACTTACTCAAAAGTCTATATAAAATGGGGAAAATATTTAAGAGACAGAGGTCAGATGCTAGTCTTTTTCATCATGGTTTGATTAAGATCATCCTTGTACACTAGTTAGAGTCACAAAATTACTGTTGGGATTCATTTGTCTCATAGAATGGTTTTGGTAACCCTGAATTAGGAGAAGTAGATAAACTCATCGTAGAGGAAACCCTTGTCCACCCGACGACATCTCTTCTGCCTCCCTAGACTGGTGCCTCTTCCCCTAATAGAGAAACTTTGATCTATCATAAGGACATTCAACAAGCAAACCAACAGACTACACATCCAAAGGACCGTGTTAAAATTGCAAGGAAATCTACAGGAAAGAAGTTTAAAAGTAATGTTGATGTCAATTTAAAAAGGAAAAGAGCTGGCAAGCTTATTTCTCGAAGTCTTTGAAATAAAACAAAACCCCGTGTAGATGTGATCAGCATGATTGAGGTAAACGAAATATCAGACTTAGAAATTGACAGATTCCTTGCTCAGGAAGACCCTATGTCATTCGGCCCACACCTTGACCGACCCTATAACTTTGTCAATAATCTGCCTCCATGTTTAAAAGACAGCCCAAGGTTTCCTGGTATCAACCTTTACAAAGAACCTGCTATTTGTTTGGAGGAAATTCTAGTCCACGATCTTGATTTTAATACAAACACCACACAGTTATAGTGTGAGGCTTGTTTGTCATGGATAGAAAGATACTACACAGATATACCAGTTCTACAATCCCAAGTCAAATATTTAAAAGATCAAGTCAGTGTGTTAACGAGTGAAAACTTAAGGCTCGAGTCGGTTTTACAAGGTAAATAAAAATGATTAAAGACCACAGGACATGTGATATTTAAGAACGTAGAAGCAGCTACAGCCATCATTAACTCCAAAGTTTCATGAAGCGATTTGATTGCATGGTCAAAGGTAATATCTTTTGAATGAATAGCGTGTCTGTTTTCATTCCTTAGTTAGACTATTTGGTTGTTAAACAAAGATTATTTTTACATTAGTTTGTTTTGTTTATTAAATAGAATGAGATTTCGTTTGTTATTGTAACTAGCTACAGAATCGCAAGATTCTGTAGCCAGTTAAGAAAATTCGAATTATCTAAATTAATGTTAGAAAACATATATGAGATCTTCCTATTTCCTTTTGTTTTCAGGATAATTCAGGGGCCCATGATTTCAAATATGATATGAGGCACTTTTAAGATCTTTCATCCACATCCACTACGTATTTTGAATAAATAGAAATAGGTTGTTGTTAGTTTTTTTTATATTTGCTGAATCAGGGTGGTTGCATCCCCCTTATTTTTTGAAACAAATTCGATCTCAGGAACAGAAACAGATATGTTTCCTGAGACCTATATAAACATATCATTTTGTAAACAATGCCTCATCTTGGCTTGGCGCGAGAGTATGGATATTTGCACACAGACTTGAATGATACATAATACATTACAGCTTTAGCTTTGTGTATCATGTTTTAATTTGAGTTGTGCTTATCTCGATATGATAATAGATGATGATAGATTTTTGTCTTCATAATTTATTGTTATTTGAGATAATCCTTTTCATATGCTGTCCATATCTCATGTTTCAGATATAGTATAGCACAATCATCAATTCGATACAAATCTGAGATTTATCTCTTATTTTCATTTGAATGTATAACTACAAGTTCTTACAAGAAGATTTATATCATTGTTTTCACTTGTAAATCATAAGATCACTGAAATTATATTCGTTGTATGCTCTGTTATCAAAACTCAATCTCCATCATATTGTTTTGTATTTGTTTGAAGCAATCTTGAAATTCATTGCAGGTGTACCTCTCAGATAAGGTGGCTGGACGTTGACTATTGCATAGACATCGGACGCATTAACAGATTAGCCTATTATTTAATTTCATTAGCTTGCTGAATACATAAGTTTTCTATATATAGGACATTTTTCACTAGCTATAATTTTTTTGTTCAATTAAGCAGTTTAATATTTGATTTCATGAGTGCACACATTTAAGAAAACAAATCATAAAAAATTAGATGGTATTTTCACTTTCTTTATCACTGTTGTTAAAGGAACCAATTTACATTCGATTTTTTACGGGTTTAGATTAAAACTCACGATTTGTATATATCATTATCATACATATAAACTGTATATATATATATATATATATATATATATTTAGACGTACATATAGATTTTAATGATTGTTATTTAGAAAGTTAGTTCATCTCCTTTAGTTGTTTCTTTGCTTTCTTTAGAACTTACATCAGCCAACGGAGCCACTAAACCCGTCAAGGTGAGTTAATCCAAATGACTTGGGTTAATTAGACAACCCCAGACTGGACTCATTCTTCTAGTTGACGGATGGTCAATTTCACCCGTCAACACTACTAGAAAAGATAGAAATGTCTAATCAATTTTTATAAGAGCTTTGTTTTATGGTTTTTGTTACTCAATACGAAAATGGCATGAACAATATGGTGTTTTGATCGACTCGAAAGTTATGCAAAGAGATGAAGATGCAATCTTTTCATTTCGATGAAAGCTATGCTACGAGAAGGAGAAAAAATTTATCATTCCCATATACACAATGTCCCAAAATATATTAAACTCATAAATATCAAGATTCTCAAGAAATGAGAAAAAGGCACTGTACACCAATGCACAATTCATAGCCCCCCAAAAATGCCAATAATCATGCAATTTTGCTACTTCAAATGCAAGGATGTCCCCAATCTAATATAAATAAAGAAATTAAATCTTTTTGTTTCAAAATTTTCACTAAGAGAAATAATGAACTTTGTTAAAACAAAGAAACCCAAACTAAAAGTTTTCTCTTAAAGAGAACTATTCAAAAGAAATTTGATCTTTCCCTAAACAATTCTAAAGAAAACACACATTTTGTAATTGAAAAACACTCAAAGCAAGAGACTAATCCTTCAAAACCAAACAAAGAAAATATGGCTAAAATAAACTCAAAGAATGTCAAGTAGACTGTAAATAGATCAATATAGGATCCAAAAGTTCAATCTAGCTGATCAAAGAAAAAATGGGCATAAAAAAATGACAAGACCCAATCCAAAAAAGTTTACAAACAAGTTCGCAGCCTAGAAGTAGAGTACGATGCGAGAATTGGTTATTCTCGTAGGATAGATATAGGCAGGGTGCGAGAAGATCACACTAAACTGAACAATAGGGTGTGAACATCAATGATTCTCGCAGGCCACATAGAGGTACAGTGCGAGAAGGTTTGTAATCAAGAAACATTTGGAAAAAGGACAAAATTTTTGAGTGAATTTTCAGATCTAGAGAGTCTGGATGGATATCCCATAGAATCAGAGACCAGAAAACAAGTAATCAAAGGGAAACTATACTAACTAGGAAACAATACATTCCCCAGTGGAGTCGTCAATTTTGTTATCGGATAAATCGGTAGGTGTGAACACTAACTGATCTCCCTAGATCCACCTAGATCTAAAACAAAACACACTAGAACATGGCACTTTCCTTCAGTTTTAGATATTGAATTTACTAACTAAAGAGGGATGGGCGACAGACCATTTAAATGTCACTTCCTCTCGCTATCCCCATCTTAGCTCCATTCCAACACTCATACAGTGATGATCCTGCAAAATAATGCAACCAACCAAAGTGATAGTACTAGCATAAACTCAATATAAGCCTATGTATATGATCAAGGAATCATACATTAAAACACAACAAGCTTTATAGGAAAGAATCATATTACTGTATCGTATTAAATGTGATAGAGAGATTACAACCATGGCCTTGATGTCGTAAGGTTCCTTCCAACTGTCCTTCATTCCCCACACACTTTCATTCCAATAATTCTGAGAGGATAGATCTGATAATATTCACAATCTATCTTGACAAAGGCAAAACTCAAAGACACTCCAACCAAGCTAATAATTCCAAGCCAAATCCCACTTATCCCTTCTCCATGAGAGCTCCTCTCCTTTTATAAGCTAAAGAGGATAAGGTGAGGAGGTTAGGATGATCCCACTAAATCATGAAAGTGAGTAAGATCCAAACCATTCGGATGCCACCTCACCATGGAAGTTTCTCCTTCTAGAAGATTCAAGAAAACGCTCATTTTTCCCATGTGTAAGCATTATCACACCCTGCCTATAGAGCAGACTGTGAACGCCTCGTGACCTGGCTATGATGCATCCTGTGAGAATCAAGCATTCTCACACCCTAGCTATAATGCAACCTACAAAATTCCTTTTTTATCGGGTTTTTATAAAGGAAAATGCAACTTCTTTTCTCAGGAAAAGTTCTTCTCTCTTCCTTCTTCAGGAACTCAGGCCACTGACCCCTCCGAAGTCAACATATAGGTTTACATCATTAACGGTCATAGGGATGACGAAAATAATGTGTAACATGTATGACCTAAAATGATTTACTTCTTTATAGACCGCATAGGCTTGCTTGTCTATGGAGGGGTAATTGAGCTTAGCTCCTTGAAGGTTGGTGCTCATGAATGACATCGGGGCTTCATTGTTTTCATCATCCTTCTGATTCAAAACCACAACTAGTGATTGGTCAGAGGCAAAAGTATAAAGGCTAAAGTCTTTATTGAAATCGGGACTTCACAATATTGAGACCCAGGATATGGCATCTTTGATATGGTTGAAAGCGTCCTTTCGTTCATCATCCCACTTCAACTCAGAATCTTTGTGAATCATTTTTTGTAAGGGTTTGATGATTTTGGCGAAGTTGGGGGTGAATTTCCTTACAAAATTAATTTGCTCGAAAAAAGACTGCATAGCCTTCTTGTTATGGGGTAGAAGGAGTTGAGCTATGGATTTAATACTTTCGGGGTCTATTCGAATTCCCACTTGAGATATAATATGACCTAACAACTTACCTTCTTCAACACCAAAGATATTTTTCTTAGGATTGAGTGATATACCATATTTTTGGCATATTTCAAAAATCTAAGTTAAGTGTTGGATGTGTTCCTCTCTATTCTTCGAATACACCATTACGTCATCTAAATACACTACCATGCATTTACCTATAAGTCTCTAAAACACTATGTCCATTTCCCTTTGAAAGGTCTTTCCTGTGTTAATCAAGCCAAAAGGCATGCGTTTATAAGCGAGGTTCCCCATTTGGTCTGGAAGGTATTTTTTAATCGGTCTTCCTATGAAACCAACACTTGGTTGTATCCTGAGAAACCGTCTAGAAGGGAGAAACTTTTTGAGGCTGACATGGTCTGTAGGAGTTGCTCCATCGGTGGGATAGGATAATTGTCCTTTTCTGAAGCTCTTTTGATATTATGAAAGTCTACGCATAATTAGATTTCTTATGACTTTTTTCTTACTGGAACAAGGTTTTCTAGCTAGGTGGAATGTCTAACTTGGAAAATTATCTTCACATCTAAAAGCTTCCTTAACTCTTGATACATTAGGGGTTCCAAGGATGGGTGGTACTTTAAGAGATTCTGTTGAAATTTTTTGACTTCATGTTTCAACAGGATGGTGTGTTGAATGATGCGGGTATCATACGTTTTCAAATCTTTATAGGACCAGGCCAACACATCCTGGTATTGTTTGAATAATTTGAGGTAGGATTTCCTCTCCTCTTTAGATATTGTTTTTCCAAGATTTACATACTTTGGGTTTTCTGTGGTTCCAAGATTTACAGTTTCATGGAGGGTGCAGGAGCTACCAGTCTTTTCATTTTTAGATCCTTTGAATCATTCCTTTAGATCAAACAAATTCTCTAGATTTTCTATCCCTTTTGGAATTGTGTGAGCCTTTGGTTTATCCGCGTGTTGACCCTCCCAAGGACTAGTTTCTGTTGGTTTCTCTTAGAACTCTTCATCGTCAATAGCGAGGTATTTGAATTTGTCTTGATTAGTCAAGAATCTTATGATCTATTCATCCCCCTCAAATACTTTTCAATTATATATATTATTAGGTACTGATGGATTATAGAGAAGGCCTACAGTGAATTGGGAGGCTTTGTAATCTTCTAAAGGTGAGAGTCTTGAAGCAGCAGTGGCTAACGAGTGAGAAAGGATGTTCTTTGCTCTGGGGATCATAGTGATATTGAAAGCTTCAAAGCATTCTATCAGCCTCTACACATCCTGCTGGTAGTTCTTAAGATGAGGGGAGTTGTAGTGTATAGTGTTTATCACTTGTCTAATAATTATTTCTAAGTCTCTGTGATCAGAATCTGGACCAGGGGTCAAATTTTACCTCAAAAATCAAAGTTCTCAGAATTTCCTAAAAACAAATGGGTTTGTAGCCCTCGTCGTCACGAACCCAACGCAATTCGTTTCGTCTCAAACGGACATTGGGAGCGAAAGTTATCGCGATCTGTTCGAATCGCCAAACAGGTAAAAAAAATGCTGACTGGGCAGTCCGTACGGCCACGTGGCAGGGCCGTACCATCATGATGACAGGGCAGAGGTGACATGGCGTTGACTGGTCAAGTGGTGACGTGGCACATTTCTGTTGGATGGTGGTCGACGAATTATGGAACGCCACGTGTCAAGTTTGAGCAAATGATATGAGGACACGTGGCCCAATAGGAGGGCGCCACGTGTCCCCTCATTTTGGTCCATGTTTGGTTTTACAAAAATTTTGGAGGCCGCAGGGTTCGACCCCCGGACCTCCCCTCCATTGCTAAGCGTTTTCTCAAAGGCCGCCAACCGTTGCACCATACATTGTTGCTTGTTTAGGAAATGATTTCATAATTATTTGAATTTAAATGTGGGTAGAAACGGAGGGGGGTCGGGTCGGGGCTAGCCCCGACCCCCGGTTTTATGGAGTAATGTGACCGAAACTCATTTAAACACGCGCGGGGGCTGTACTACATAGCCTATGGTTATATTATTATATATACGACCACTCCGGATTGACAAATGGGCGCGGAGTTACACTTTAAACACGGGTTAGTGTATTGTTAATTGTAACCGTTTCACATTTAAAATGGCGCGCAGGGGGTGTTCGAATAGCCCGTGGTCACCATTCATTTCCATATGACCAATGGTCATAGCGCGCGGGAGTTGTTTATTTTAATGGTTTCATATATTAACATATGACTTATATACATATGTTTGCGCGGGTGTGTTTTCATTTAACCCATGGTTTTTTTTTATTTAACCATTAAATGACCATTCCACAAATGTTTAATACGCGGGGTTTGAAACCACGACCCGCGTGGTAACTGTGGCGCGTTTGTTGGAGCGGGAGTCCGCCAATTTTGGGGTGTTTACTATTTTTAGCCAAACCAACTCCAGCTACTCCAATTTTAGTGGAGTTTTGTTGAGAAAATGAGGGGGAGTTTGTTTTTGCAATAACTTTTGCTACAGGAGACCATTCAGGACGTTTTTTGGGTCGATTTTGGGTCTCTTCGACCTTCTGAAGCCATTGGAG
>ML782034.1:842784-866946 GCA_009831015.1 Picea engelmannii
ATTAAAGGGCCACCAGGGCCATTTTGGGGAAAGTACTGTTAAGGTACATTTTCACTGTTTAGTGATTTGGAAAAAGCATGTTCAGCTAATTCCTATTTTCTGAGTCTGTATTTACAGTCAGTTCTGTCCTTAGAGACATTCTTATTCTTGTATTAGAATTTGGAGCATTTTTAATACAAGAGGACAAGCCCATTTTGGGAGGCTTGGTCCAGCAGATGTAGCCTGAAGTGGGTGAACTGCTTTATCATTTTGGGTGTTGTGATTTGCTGTGTTATTTGCTGCTGTTACATGGCTGTGTATAGATTTAAAACACATATTTAATCTTGTAAAAGAACCTTCCTCACACATGCATTATGACAAGAAGAACTAAGTAACTTACACATAAACAAGTTGCACATTTTTAACACATGAAGCGAATGTAGGTCACATTGGAGTGTATAACTCACATTTTAAATTATGGAAAATGGATACCTTGCACCCTTAAACAAGTACATTCCATTTTCAGATCACTCTGAACACCTTTAATTCCTTGACATTAAGATCTATGGCTTTCTTTAACCCTTTTAACAGGGCTTCATACTCAACAGTGTTGTTGGTGCACTCGAATTCTAGTCTACAAGACAAGTAATGGCATTTACCCTTTTGATCGATGAGGATGCACCCTTCTCTCGAACCCTCTTGCAACTTGGATCCATCAAAATAAAGGGTCCAAATTTGTGAGCGATGATTTCCATTCCAATCAGTGTTCCTCTCTTTGATCTTTTCTTCTGGAAGACCTAACACTAGGTCTTGACAAAAGAGGGAATCTTCCATTGGCATCGGGAATTCTTCTTGAAAGATCATCTTGGAGCTTTGGGTAAGAGAAACATTGAATAGGAGAGGAGAAAAATTTCCAAAGTGAGAATCACAATAATAACTCCCTAGTATGGGATAATCTATAGAGGTTGGTTCGTTGAGGGTTTCCAGGTCAATGACCATATGTTTTAGATATCTTTCCCTATCGATCTTGATCATTTTATTGTATCCCTTCAGTGGTAGCCAAAGGTGTGACCAGTATGTAGTATCCGTTTAGTTTTTCGGACCAATATCGACTTAATAATAGCCCATATGCCTCAGGGATATCCACCACAATGATGTTAATCACCTGCACAAAATTGGGATGAGTGGATACCCTGATCATCACATATTTGAGTTTCCCCATGAATTTGACTTGGGTCCTATCCAGTTGTATGACATGCTTATCACTTTTTAGAGGGACAAAACCTAATTTGTTACAAACGACCAAGGGCATGACATTGGAAGATGCCCCAGAGTCTACCAGACAGTTGTGGAGATTCTTGTTGAAGACTTCAAACATTAAAAGGAAAGGTGGTACAAAAGGCCTCTCTTTCCTACCTTCTGATTAGGTGTTTATAGTTGGTTTCCTTGCCAAATCCGTAGGGGGAAGATTCTTCTCCTGACCATCACTGGTGGTTGGGTTTTCTACCGAACTTAGAGCTTTCAAAAAAAGGTCTTTTTGATGAGGGATTCTACATATGTCCATAACTGATGCATTAGCTTTCAACTTCTTCAAATATTCTACTACATTGTAATCTAATTTAGGAGAATCATGAGTATGGATACTTATAGGATTTTTACCGGGATAAAAAGGAATTCTCGGGCGATCAGGATTTAATTTACTTTGTGAGGCATAGGTGTCATCGGTATCTTTTGGTCTGGGTTGACCCTTACTACATGTCTGTACCACCGATATATTTGTGTGTGGTGCCTGAGGTTTAAACAGATGATCCAAAAACATACTCACACCAGGATACCATATCAGCATGGCCATGTCTTGTGGTGGGTCAGCCTCTTCGTGATCGACAATGTTAAAGGTCGAACTACTGGATGGTTCAGTTAGAGAGACTTCACCCAGAAAATGATTGGCCATTAAATTCATGGTGTGGATCCACTGAGGACATTCTGTTTCTGAGTGGTTCTCTTGGTGGTATGTACAGAAAGAATCAGACGCAACATTCCCTAAGTCAATGTTTAGGTTGGGTGGGGGAGGTTCAATTGCTTTGAAATGATGGTTTCTTTTAAAGAAAGGCTCATAGGGTCTTTGGCCTTGGTTTCCCTCACCCGCATTTTTTTTCATATCTATATTCTCATTTGATAGTTTCTTGACCATGCGTTGTAGTTATTCTATATCTCCATTACCCTTATAGGGAGTCGGTTCAGTCCGCTTCCCCGACGGTCTAGTCAAGAGGAGCCCTCTCCTAGGAGGGGGTTGGCTTTCTTTTCTCGCTAGAGATGCCTGGCCTTCTTTACACCCTTTCATCTAGAACTCTATCATCTTTGAATCTTCCAAATTCCTCGCAAGGGTTTGCTTAGCGACTCTTTTAACGAACATGGCAATAGAGGTCGGAAGTGCGTTGGCATAGACCTCGATTTGCAACTCTTGAGCCAATTTCGCCATGGGATTAAATTGTTTAGGATAGTCATGAATATTTGATTGAAATATTTGACCCTGTCCTTTGGGGTCATGGTGGATGTGAATAATTTGGCCATAAGGACTCCCGTGGTAGTTTCTTCGACAAATTTTTCTAGGAAATCCTTTTGGAACTTAGTCCAGCTAGTTATGGATCCTACTGGCAAGTTAAAATACCAAGTGGAAGCTGAGTTTTCAAACGTGTAGGGGAAAAGTCTGCATACCACATCTTCATGTTGAACATTCATAAGCCTGATCATGAGTATGAACTTCTTGATATGATCTTTAGGAAATCCTGAGGTTTCAGGATCATACTTGGGGAGAAACCTTTCTGGGTGCCGAGGGAGATTGTGCACTCATCCAAGGAGGGCCATGACGTCCCCGTCCAACCAAGGTTGGTTCTCTTGAAGTGGAACTTCCCTCTCCTCCTCTTGACCATTGTTGTATTCCATATCTTCAGAGTCGGAGTTAGGATCTTCCTCTTTTGAAATATCGTTAGGTTCGAAGATGTCATCGGCTAGTGGCTCAGGTATGAGGTCAAGAGGTTCTTGGATTTTGGTGATCGCAAAGTCTATTAAGTATTCGACGGAGTGTACAAAAACTTCATCGAGAGTGCTGACTACTAGTCTTCTTTGTTGTTTTCTTCGAGGGAGGATGGGGGTGAAGGGAAACGTGTCGATTTTCTGGGCGTAAGCTCTGGTAATCCTTCTGAGTTGATTCACTTCCTCGTGAGGGTGGGTGTAAGGTATTTCAGGGTGAATATATCCTTTCTCAGAGTGGGGTGAGTTATCCTCTTTGGGAGTACTCGGTAAAGGTGGGTTGTCTGTTGGATGAGTATCCATGCATGTGGGCTGTTACGAATCTATAGGTTGTTCGAAATATCATATAACTTACATATTCAACCATTCATTCTCAGGCCCTCCTTCTAGCGCCAATTATATTGATGGGGCTTAAATCCCCTGATTCAATAGCAGAAACTTGTCACCGAGGCCCAATTAGACTCTACAGCATTTGGAGTGGAATGGTTCTCTAGATCTTACAATATGGCCAGATTATCGATGAGCTTTTGTGTTTTCTGGTGAATGCTCTTCCTTCGGTTAAGACAATTTTTTCTGTATTTTCTTTAAGGTGGGGCAGGTACAAGAGATGCAAGCCAGTATAAACCAACTTGATGAAGATAGGACAAGGGTTTTAACTATTGGGAAGGGGTTGAGTTTGGGATAACCTGCTACTTGAACATGCAGACAGTGATCCCATGCCAAAGGTCTTAGTAATAATACTTTAACCAAAAGAGCATCCAACTATTGTCTGAGAAAACTACTTAACAGAAAGAAGATGCATATATGATCCATATCAAGGTAAGCAAAATAATTCATCTACCGAGACACTCATCACATAGCTGAGGTAAAATACTTAGCATAGAGAAAGAAACACAACTATAATCAATGTCACGGAAATAAAAATATCTCATCTACCAAGAAATTCATCACATAGAAGCACAATGATTTACTTTCATCATTTAAAGCAAGGAAAATCAAAACATTTCACCAGATAACTTGACAAAAAAATTAATTGTTCTTGCTCATTTACTGCAACATTCACAGAACAGGAAAGGAAGTAATTCTTCTCCAACTCCAATCACATACATTTGATGAAAATAGCTTGTCTCTGGTCTAGAAGGACTTCTTAATCCATAGCAGTCTCAAAATAATTATCAACAACCAAAAGAAAAGAGTTCTTACAACAACCATCGACCCTTTGACCATCGGTTGATGTTCCTACTTATAATATAAAGTATTAACAGTAATTAACAGTAAAATACAATTTGAGCTAATCAAGAATCGTCACATGGTGTCATCATCTAACAGTCTTTCAACAGTCCACCCAAGTTGTTTCTTGAAAAGGGTGGAATCTTTTATAATCAGACCACTTGATAAATATTTCTTCATAGGTTTTGGCCCATGGAAACCTATGTTGTTCCATTGGATCCACATAGACTCCCCTAATGTCTGCTTCGTGCGCTCGATATTTTGTGAGGCTGAAGTTCAACTTCTGAAGTATGGCTTTGGATTTAATTGGATGTCCTGCGAACTATTTTACTTGCTCAGGCTTTGCATCGATGACCTTTTCACATTTTTTGGCCCATGATGCATCTTGTTTGGTGCACAGCTTGATCATTCTACTTAGGTCGATTATTATTGGGATGCTGAAATCGAGAGCTCGACATACTTCGTCACTTCAGTGATTCTTTCAGTTCTTCAACGTGATCAAAGGACCGACTCTAGTCAGTGATTGGGAAGGCTCTTCCTACAATTAAACAAAACTATTTTATTGATCAAGCAACCCATGCTCTGACATAAATAAACAAAATATCAACACATACCTGTGCATCTTGCTAGTCTCAGTCATTTTTAATACTTACGTGATCCCAAACGCTTCCTTCGAGTGACCTGTGAAGCCATCACTCCTCTTTGTTATAAATTAACATTTCAGCATGTTTTAGTGTGGATAATCAAGTACGATCGACATGAATGTATAATTATCATAGTAATTACTTGACCTTTGGGAAAAAGGGGGCTGAGGATGAATTATGCGCGTGTGTTCTCCTGAGAGGTTGGATATCGTACATATAAGGTCATTAAATGCCTTCGTAACTTGCACCACCAAGTGTGCCAAGTGTCATTTATAAATAACGAAGGTTCAAAAGTTCAAAAGGATCAAAAGGATTGCATTGCATGCTTTCCTGCAACCCCAATCGACGACACTTTCATGTTCTGGATCGCATCCATCGATTAGCTGCGGTGTGCCGAAATTTTTCAAACATCATGTTGCGAGGCGCAGGCATTATGTTGTGGAGCCTAGTGTCACTCTTTGATTTCCCTATAAATCTAGGATATTTGCGAGCAATCCTTCCTATATGCCAAGCTCATATTCCCTAGGGATCTAGTTTGGTAAGTTTGTCTTGGTGACATCTAGTTGGGTAATCCTTTGCCATCTTTAGATGCCTTTAGTCTCTTATGCTTTGCGATTATGGGATCTCCTTCAAACATGGGATGAGGTCCACGAGGTAGCCAGAGTGCGAGGTCTCAGCCCCAGAGCACCTGGGACTCTTTCTTGTGGGTTTCGAGAGGTAAATTTATTTGTTTGGAGGCAGTGTCAACATCCAAAAATGGGCTTGGGGTGGTCGCAAATACGTCCAGGAGAAATAAGTTGGAGACTACGCCTTCTCTGGGACCAAAACCGCAAAGAATGGGAAGGCCTCAGAAGAAAACTCGTGAAGGAGAGGGGGACTGCCCCAAGGCTGAACTGAGTGCATGTCCAACCCTCAAGTAGTCTATAATTCCTACCGATCATTCAGAGTTGGTCAGGACCACTGGAAAAGGAGGAAGAAGAAGAAAGGGGAGGGCCAAAGAGCTAGGTGCTTCCGTCGAAAATTTCACTAAGCATCTAGAGAAGGATCAATTTGCAATAGCCGAGATTTACCAAGAGAATAGGGAACTTTGACATCAATTGGCAGCAAAAACCCAGAGGATACCACTGTCGCAAGGTCGTGAGGGGAGCATTGTTTGGATGTAGAGACAACTTTGGGAATCAAAAGACACGATCGTGGATCTACGGGAGGTGCAGCGGATGGCGACGAAAATGGAGCATAAGACACCATAAAGCATGAAAGACAACCTGAGAGAGGACCAAAGCATAGGAGATACGTAGTTAGCGGGTTCTCGCCCTATGTTCCTGGAAGTGTGGCTTAACACCTCTTTGTCTTTATTCTTTGTAAAAATTTGTAATCTCACGGTGATTGGGCAGGTTAGCTAAGTCATCAAGGTTGTCTATTCATATGTAAACAAACCCTGGTGAAGGTTTTTGATTGTATATAAATAAAAAGTTTAAAAGTATCATGCTGTGAATCAAACGTGTATTCTTCTTTAAAATTTTGTGTAAAATATTAGATCTTTTGGAATCATTGTTATTACATTGCGATTTTGTTAATGTTTTTCTTTGTAAAACTTTGATGTCAATTACTACTTCCACAGGATTATCTATTTCGTTTATTTAAAAAAAAAATTAATAATGGAAACATATTCGGCTAGTGGATAAAAGTCATGCTTGGAATTTCACTTGTACCGAGAGTTTTTTGAGAAAAGACTAGAGGTCATAGTTGCTGATATTGAGAATTGTTGGAGCAATTAATTAGTTCCCTCTCACCAATACTGAACTTATTTCGGGAGTTCGGTGGTTGGCAGTGTTTATTTTATCTATGCGTGGTACTTACAATCACACTTTTCTACTGAAGCCGAAAGAATCGTCCTTCGGCGAAATATTTTTGGATGATATATTTGTAAAAGAGATACTCTTATCGGTTGATGCCAAAGAATGTTAGGACTCGGCTGCTTTGACTTCCCATACAATTTTTACTACCTTAATATTTCACTGATGTCGAACTTCTCAAGTAAGTCGGGAGAAATCTGGGTCACTGGTTCCTTGATTAGTCATGGTGTTTCTCAAGATGGTTCTTAATATGCTCAAGAGAAACTCAAATATGAAACATATCATATAAGAAGGTTATCAGGCTCAAACCATGGTGAAAACAATCAAAGGTAGAGGACAAGGTGGTACCCAAAAGGAAGTGGTCACATAAGTTTTAGGGTGTGTTGAGCACTCAACAGATTCCTCACTTCGGGAGGAATCAAGAAGTGAACACGTGCATCAAGTTGTTTCTATCCTGCTATCATGGTGGATATTTATGGTTGAACCGTCACATCACAGTGGATCTGAATTTGATCAATTAGATCATAGGGCTAAGCATGCAAGTCCTTGACCCATAGAACCTTCACCCTGGGAAGATCACAGATCGCTCTCTCACCCAGAGGATAAAGGGTACGTAGGAAGATATAGAGAAGGGAATGTGAGGCTACAAGGTAGAATCTATCCAAAGTAGTGCAGTGCACCTTTCCTATCAGCTGATCACAGGTAAGATAGTTCACAATAACTGACCAACCCAAGTAACTGGATTTGTAGTCGACCTCACAGGGAAGTAAGCAGAGGGCCTACATGTGAATTGGGCCAAATACTTGGTGAACCAACTAGAACTAGACTAAAGGGAAGCACAGGACCAAGGGTATGAGTTCCATTTTAGCTGGCTTCTTATATTAATTTCTTTCATCGTATGGTAGATGCCAAAAGGTGAAACCTTCTCAGATGTCAAGCCCTTTCATCCACTAGCTACGAAGTTCAGTACGTTGTGGTACTCTAGCGACATGAACAAGAAGTGGAAATCCAATGTTGTTTTCCACAATTATTACAGCCAACTGAAGATCACAATCCAATCTATGCCTCACATAACCCCAAACACACTTCACAGATTTAGACCCTTGATGAAATTCAGCATGGACCGCCACTTCATTTTTATCACCACACGCACTGATGAGCATCACCAAGAGATGTAGTCATATTACAAACTAAGCGAGGAGGACTTAGAAGAGATTACTAAGGAGTGCTCGGTGGACCTCCTCATCCCATCTGACCCTGCAGAGCTCTCTGATGTTGATAGTCCAGAAGCAGTGCACGATACACCTGGACCAAGCAAGACCAAGAAGAATGAAGAATCCCAGGATGTCCACAGTAATTCAGTAGAGACCCCTTCTATCTCACCTAAGTGAGGAGGTGATGGAGGAGAAATATATGGAACCGAAGTTGAATAGAGGAAATGTGAGGTTACACTGCTAAGAGACAAGGAGTATCCATCGAAGAAAAGGAAGGTTTCCCCTCCGAAACCTTCTTCAAGGAAGAAAATGAAAACAAGCATAACCAAGTTTGAGACCACCCTAACATCCGACGACTTCGAATTCATCATCATTGCACTGAACGATGCTTTGTTGGAGATAGTAGAGAAGCAATAAGCCAAGAAGGAGGAGATGTTTAGTTGAATCAAGGCCAAACTTCAAGAAGTGCAGCAGGCACTAGATTCTAGCCGCGCAGTAATCACTGTGCCCTTGACAACAGGAACAACAAAAATGGGAGATGAGCCAGCTCAACTCCACTGGATTGTTGATATGGTCGAAGCTCACCTTCGATAAGCATAGGAGGAGACAACACAAGCCACCCAGGCTTTGGCACAATCACAGGGAGATCTACTAGAACAATGCAACAATGTAGAACAAGAAAAGAGTTCTATGCAAGAGAAGTTTGATGAAGAAAAAGCCCATTTGCATAAAGAAAAGGAACAATTGCTCACTGAGAAATTTGAAGTTAAGGAAAGGGTCAATAGAGAACTTATCTCTATGATAACTCTTGAAGTCCATACTGAGGACCAAGTTCCATAGAAGGTGGCACAACTAGAACAGGTAATCCAGAAGCTACAGAAGTGCATCACAAAACTAGGGCTCTGTGCTATACCTGAAACCCCTCAGGAGATAAGAGACCAGTGAGAAACAAATTCTCACAGTGTAGTTGGTAGATTAAAATCTCTTGCCTTGGAGTGCAAGAAACTAAGTAATCAGAGCACCCAAACATACGAAAACCTTACAGAGAATCCATAATTGCAGACGCTGGAGTCCCAGCTCCAAGAAGCCAAAAACCATGCTGATATGCTACAGGTACAGCTGAAGGCCCTGTCAGCTATAGATAGGATGAAGTGATCACATGAACAACGTAAAAATCAGCAGAAGGTTCATATGCTTCAAAGTAAAGTGATGGAAGTCACTCAACGACTTCAACCTATGCAATATAAGGCATGCCTATTATTTACAGAGGTCGAGAGGCAAGGAGCAGAGCTTGAATAGGTCATCCTCTCAACATAGCAATGCCTGGAAGGACCGGTGAATGACACACTAATCCAGGAGTTCACCGAGCAAGAGGCTACAACAAATAAGAAATTTGAAGCAGCTTGAGCCAATATCGAGGAATTTGAGGTAGAATTGGTCATATCAGAGTGACTCAGGATGAGTCATAGGTGAGTGTTGGGGGAATGTTGGCCCTTGACCAAGTTTTGGGAGTTTCATGGTCATGTTGACCTATTTTTGTACTTCAACAACCTATCGAAGGAGGATCTCAAGACGAAGAAGAGATCATGGGATCTCGGCCCCCTTTTGGGCCTCTTTTTGGGTTTTTGGGGATATGTAACAACAAAGGGATGTCGACCCATGGGTTTACCCATGTTTAGGCCTATTTTGTGTATAAATAGATGCCTAGACTAGGAATAAATACAATGATGAAGAGATGAATGGATAAGTGATAGATATAAGTGATGGGAATGTATGCTAAGTGAAAATAGGGTTTTTGGATTCTTTTTGCAATATTGTAAAAGACTTGCAGAGCTGAGTGTAAGTGGTTGTGGCAGATTGTGAAAATCTTAGTGTTGTAACACAAGGAAGAAGGATCTAGTGATCTACGCAGATCTTTTGTCCTCTGCGGAGTAAGGATTGTTGAGGCTCTGTGTTGTAACTGATTGACTGAGATAATAGAGAAGAAGGGTTGGTAGACATAGCCCTAGGGTGGGGGTCAACCACGTAAACACCGTGTCATGTTTCTTTGTGCCTTATCTTTATGTGTTCATCTGTTATATGCTAAGTTCTTTGATAGATAGATCTATTCATGCTTGGTGCTTATTATGTGTGAGAATGTTAGATATGATATATATAGTCATGATTAGTGCTTGATATGCTCATTCTGATCCATTTGTATATGCTACGTGTAGGTATAAGGTAGATTAGTGTGAACATTATGAGGCTCTATTTTACTAGGGAAGTAGATAATGATTGCATGTTAAATAAATGAAGGTGTTGAATGCTTTATTAAGTAGTACAATCACATATTTGTGTCCCAGCTAAGGTGGCAGACACTTGAGTACTGCAACCACCCTTGCCTCTACCTCCGGTGAGACTTCATCTGCTTCACAGGTGTTTCCGAAAGGGCCGGTAGTTAGGGTTTTGTTGGTGCCCTATTGTAGCATTGAACAGTGGGTCTGCCCCTATGCCAATAGAGCCCAACACTAGATACTCCCCTCTTGTTTTACCTCAGCCTATGAATGCTCTCCTGGTCAAAGTCACAAGTTCATAGGGGAAGAAGACATAACTATAGAAGAACACCTTTCAGTTTTTTATAGTTATGCAGATAACCTTAACATTGAAAATGAAGATCAATGGATGAGAGTATTTGTACAAATCCTTGATGGTGAGGCTAGGAAATGGTTTAGGAGATTGTCTCCTGGATCTATTATTGGGATTGAAGCTCTGGATGATTCATTCTTGAGGCATTTGGGGTGTTATCACTCCAGGAAACTCTCCTAGGCTGTATGTCAGAGATGCCTAGTAACTTAATCTTTTTGGTAACTATTTTCTTAATAATAAGTGTGGGTTTAGATCAAGATGAATATCTTAATCTCTGGATTGTACCTTCAAGATAGTCTAACTATATTCATGCAATACAAGTCATTCAAGAGATATTATCAGATAGGTTTGTAAAAAAAATGGATACGAATACCAATCAGTTAACCAAAACATACATAGGTAATATATATGATGGGTCAACAAACTAGCCAAATATGCTTATGATTCTTGCTTAACAATCAAAAGTAAGATGACAGTTACCATGGGACCATTAAACATAGACAAAAGAACAATTTCAACTCATATTCATAGACAAAGATGAAGGAGGGTCTGACAATAGCAAATGAAAGAAGGTTTCAGGCTTAATATATTAAAGAAAGTGTCTTTCATACAAAAAATAGTAGATTATAGAAGCCAAAATTGAACCCCGTGTTCATCATATGTTCTTGGCTTTATATCCTTTTACAAACAGTTTCCAGATCCTATATTATTGGATCAAACTTTGCCAAATATAGAAAATCAATAATTGTCTTAAGTAGACTAGATCAATTTAACTTCTTGATTTCTCTTTAAGTTCTTCAGATTCTAGGTAGGTGCAGTGAGCCTTTCGAGGTTGTTGGATCTCATATGATATGGGAGGAGTCAAGCTTGACACCTGTTGACATTCAACAGTCTTATCTCCTTGACAATAGCTAACCATTGCTTACCTTTTCTATCTTTTCAAACATCTCCAAAACCAAAACAAACACTTGATAAAGATGTCATTAATTATCCTCCAACGATTGGAACCATTTTTGAGTCTTTTGAGCAAGAAAAACTTGGATCTGTGAAAAAACATTAGGTTTCTGCCCTATCAATGCTTTTAGTAGTTAGGGGAAATGGAATTCAGGTCGATTAGATACTGAAACCTCTACTTTCTGTGGCTAATGAACAATTGATATGTTCCCCTAAGCCACCGAAACCTGAGATTATCAAAATTTCAAAAATACCCTTGTCTCAGCTCAAAAATGCCTCAGGGCTGATATTTTTTAGGTTTCTGTCTATTGCTCAAGATTTGTGGGGTTACTGGCTGCTTCTGGTTCATTACATTGAACTATCACTTCTACAAGGGTCTCAAGAGAAGCATGAGCTTGGTGTTTTGAAGCGACTATTTTTTTCCTCAAAGCCATGACCCTTTTCGTCAAACCCTGGGATACTCTCCATAAGCTATTGTAGTCCTTTACAATCTTGTTTTTCTTTTTCTTATCCTTTACGCTTTCATGGGCTAGTCTTTCCAAAGTTGAATTGCTTTCTACAAAGTTTTTTGATAGGGTTTCATACCTAATTTTTATTACCCTTTCAAGCACCTCTTGCTCGGCTAACTTCTTCTTAAGCTTCTTGATCTCTTTTGATTTATTCTTCTTTACTCATTTTCTAGATGAGGCCTCTGCAAATTGTGGCTCTTTTTTTTCTTGGGGAGTAGGTGATGGAAGGTTCTCATAACTTTCTATGTATATGTCCACAAAAAAAGAGTTATCACGCCCTGTGGTAACTAAATCCTCATGCCCTGTTTTCAATTGCTGCTCTTCATCTTCTGAGTCTTATTACGGGAGATTGAGAATGTTTTTGTTCAATGGGAATTCACTGACCCCTTCTTCCTCACTGTTAAAATTCAATTTCTTCTTCATTTTTCCCAACATGGAGGAAGGAGAGGGTTGATTGATTGGGGTTGGAGAGATAGATCTTCTCCTTCTCTTTCCTCTTCTGGGAGTGGAGGATTTCCTGGAATGAGGACTCTTTTTTCCCTCTGGTTGAACCTTAGTCTGGAAATCATTCCAGAATAGGAAAAAATTCCATTCTTTACCCTTTCTTTGCAATAGCTTACAAACCAACAGTTTGATTAAACTATGGTGGGATAATCTACCTGCAACTTGGATGGGTTTGGTCTTGACTTGATGAGCCATCTTGGATAAGCTTCGGTGGAGGAAGTAGGGAAGATTAACTGGGTTTCTTCCTGTCAAATGGTTTATAAGTTTGAAATGATACATCATGACCCTATTGTATCTCCCTTCACAGGTTATATAAACCATTATAGTCTTCAATAACTATTGCCATTTCTCTTCAAGGAAATATATAGGAATATATTTCTTCCAAATCAAACTCCTGTGTTCTGGTTTTAAATAAGACCTGAACTCAGTATTCTTAATCACAGTGATTTTGAGCCATTTCTCTCCAATTGTGGGAAGCTCTATGACTTCAGTTATGAGTGCTTCATCAATTTTGAATTCATCCTGGACGATGATCTCTTTCTTTCCATTGAAACGTAGAGCGAAAGCCTCTGCCACCTGCTGATGAAAGCTTTGTAATTTTTGACAAAAATTATAACACCCTGCGTCTTTGAACATTTCACATACCTTGAGATGAGCTTCCAAGTACTCAATATCGTCAAGATCCTTCCTCAGTGTCGACGTTCCTTTCTTCATTTTCCACGATGTTTTCGCACACCCATGATCGAAGGAGTGGATTTCGGCTAGAGTTATAGTGCATAAACTTAGCGATAATTGGGTCGGCTGGGATAAAACTGAGATAACTGGGGGGAGTTTATGGATCGTGGCACTGATTGCAAGGAGTGTGGAAAAATGATTGATGATGTGAAGATGTCATCACGAATTAATTGAAATCAATGGGAAGTACAACAATGTATAACTTAATGATATAGCAATCAGGAGAGATTCGCTCATATCATAGTGGGATTAGCTTTCCAGTTGTGAACGATTCCTTCTCTAGTCCTTTTGGTGGCTTGTATAATCATGGAAACATTGAACCCATCGTTTGAAATGTGTGATATGATGTTCTTGGTCTTTGCCTGCTTCAATGGTTTCAGTGGCTAAAATAGCCTTGGATTCCTTTATTTAAGCTCCCGAAAGCTAAGGCTTTCGGTAGCTAATGAACAATCGATATGTTCGCCTAAGCCATCGAAACTTGAGATTTGAATTTGATCTAGCACAAACTAAACACAATTTTATTTAAACCTTATTACATGAGTAAAGCTTCAAAAAATGAACCTTTAAAAAATTAACAAGTACCTTTTTAAAAGACTCTCTATCACCTAAAAAGAAAAATCCCGATTGATTTATTTGAGGAGATAACATCTACAATAAGACCCTGCTATCACAAAAGAGAATTAAGTTGTGATGAATATATGAATGAATGAAAATTGAACTATCTCAACATAAACTCAAAGAGAAAACCTTAACATGCTTCTGATTTTATCTCCTCCCTTTGTTCTCCCCTTTCCTTTTTCTTTTAACAAATTAGAATTGGTTGAAGTAGTTGAAACAATGCATTAGTTAAGCTAACTAAAGACCCAACTAACTTTAGTTAGGGGGAAAAATTAATAATCATAATAGGGTCATAAACAAATAATAACTAGTAGGTGGGATCCCTTGTGACTCCCTTTAGTTCATAACAATCATAACATAACCATTAGTTAAGCAAACACACCTCCTTGTGACTCCCCTCAACATATTTACTATTTGGCTCATGAAAATTTGAAATATTTCAAAATAATACTCATATATCCAAAATAAAACATGTTGTCCAAAATCCATGGAGTCAACTATCATAAATCAATAGATAACATAAAATTCAAAACCCATATTTCCCAGTCTGTGATGCAACCCTTCCTTGGTTACTGCTGTCACCTCTTGATTTTCCTAAATTTGCCTTATCTAGGCAGAGCCTTTAGGATTTATCTCACTGATCACATGGGAACAATCGTCCCTCAAATGCATCTATGAAAACATGTATTTGTCAGAGTCAATGGACAGTGAATAAGGGGAAACAATGGCTTTTCTTTTATTAAATGCATGGTGGGATTTAGTCTTCAATATCTTGCTAGCATGGGAGGATTGCACTAGCACATGGTTAGGGGCATCTTGGACAATGGGTTTCAAATGTGGAGGAGTAGGCAAGGTCAAGTTGGGCCAGCCATGATGTTGGGAGACTGGCGAGTGGACAATCTCCTGCCATCCATAATTTTAAGGGACCTCAGGTTGTAAGGAGACATGACGAGGTACATGGATACCGAGGGCTTGCGAGGCTTGTAAAGGAGGCCTTTCAGGCCTAGGTTGGACTATTCCTTTCCCAATCCAGTTAAATAATTTGGCATGAAACAATTGGCCAAGATCTTCTGAATCAACATCAAAATATATGGAGAACCTGGGCCTTCTTGGGCCTCGTTCTAGTTACCTCTACCTCTACTTCCCTAGCCATGGCTTCCCCGACTAAAAAAAATCATCCTACATGTGTAATCGATTAGAAAATAGTCTTTTAAATAACCATGCATGAAAACTCTTAAAAATACGAAATAGATTTGGCTTATAATGTATCAAGCTCATTCAATCCAATCCATACAAATTGTTTTAATGTTAATCAACGATAAGGAGGGTGAAAAAAGGTTCAGGGTTACATGAGGGGTTTACAATTAGTGGAAAAAATGATATAATGAAAGGGGAGAAGAAATGGTCATTGCTCAATGACAAAAGCAATCAACTATAAAATAAGAAAATAAAACATCACTACAATCCACCCAAAACATCGCCACTTTCATCTATCTCAACACATAAATTCCATTGGCTATAATCAATTTTAGAACAGGGGGTGAAATAAGGATATGGGATATGTGAAGGATTTGTAATTAGCGGAAAGTGAGATCATGGAAGGGGAATAAAATGATTATTGTTCATGAAATTAATCAAGCAATCCATAAAATATTCTGCAGTAAGGCTAGATGTACCATCCAATTGACAATCATTTGAATAAATAACAATTGATGTACATTTAACTAGTTTACTATTCATTAATCAAAACTTTAACACAGTGCTATTGCAAAATAATAATTTTTCCATACAATTTGTAAGAGGCACTGTTCCCACAATCTGCATTTTATAACAATTTATGAACAATCCCCATTTCCAATCTGTTACTATCAAAATCAACCACTATCTAGGCATTACTTCAATCCCTGACTATACTCCACAATCATGTTTTCAAAATAACAAAAAAGTCACTATTGTTGCAATAGAGCCAATAAAAAATGAAATGATATTCCTTCTCATATATATGTAGTAAGAGATCAAATTTATATGCCTGAAAATGACAACTTATTATACAACCAACAACCATCAATTAGACACAAGATATGTAGGAGTAATTTTCCCAAGAAATGTAGTTCTACCCTTGTAAATAAACAATCCAATGTGACTTAAAAGCTGAGACACCTCCCCAACACGATTTTCATCAACAATGGTCAATTGCAATAAATAACGCGCTTAAAAATTAGTGGGTATCACTGAGTATGAAAACAAGTCATCCATACTACACACAGTGCGCAACTCACAAAATCCCACAGTGTAACATTTCCAATAATCACACAGCAAATATACGATCATGATATAACTCATTATATCATGTTGAGATATTGATTTAGTCACTCGAGATTGACCAAGTTGTGCATACTCAGGCTTATTCAACCAGCAAACCAAAAGATGTAGTAGATATATCTAGTCCAATAATAATTTGTCCCCAAAGAAGACCATAGTTACCCCACCCAATAATTTACTATGAAAAACATCATTCACAGAACATGACATGTGTGTACAACACCCAACATTTGTAACCAATGCCAACCATAATTCAAAACTCCATAAGTGCAATTACTAGTGACTGCATATTAATCAACAATTCGCCACTGTGGGAGAAAATCAATCAACTGAACAAATTGTAGTAGCTATGCATACCCACACATCCAATTGAATCGGGGCAGAGGCTCTTCCAATAATGAGTATTAATAAGAGGAGAGTGGTTGCATTTTGTGAAAGTGAAATTGGCAATGAAGGGTTTATCCTTATTATCACAAAAATAGTAACTGAGTGCCAAACTATCACAACTATTACTTGACCAACTGGATGGATATGTACTCAAAATGGTCAGCGATATGAGACCATCTAGCACACAAGTGGTAAACCCTACAGGCTAGGCTTGTGCTCCATGTCACCCTCGGACTTGTAGATTTAATGATTTTCACTATGACTAACACAGGATAGCTAGAGCCAACTTCTTTTAATGGTGACAAACCTTGATACTAGTAGTGCATGCACAGAAGGAACCATGATTTATTCACGGATATATGTCAATTCTGAGACAATAGGGTTATCACAGGGGAGCAATGCCCCAACCGATTGATAGAGAAGATAAATTCACATAGGGTACAACCCTTGTGGTTCTTAAAGCAACCCCAGGACTGAGGTGATGACGAGGTCGAGCAAGAACAGGAGAGCCATTTCGTGGATTTTGGTGAGGAAATAGACCAATTCTCAAATAAAAAAAAAATAGTGATGAAGAATGATTTCAACCATTAAATGCAAAAAAAACTAGATATTGGACAAGTGATGCACACACATGGGGACAATCGACCAATCAACCCAACAACCAAAATAACTCCAACTAAGCCAATAGTAACAGAGATCTATCAGCATGAAGACTGATATATCTACAAAATCAAAAAATTGCAGGAAGAACCATCCATTTCCAAAATTTCACACAGTTGCAACACTCAAGACAAACAAAAAACCATACATCTGAGCCAAAAATCATTTCATAACCAGAGTGAAGTTAAGAACGACTAAAAAAAACACGTACCTATTAATCGAAATCCTTAAGATGAGAGGTGTCCGAGTGGTTTCACCCTACTAAAATTCCAAAGCATGAACACAACATCAAGATCAACAATAATCTAATTAGGGTGGTGGCCAATGGGAAGGGTAAAGGTGATGTGAATTAAATGCATGTCACCTCCACCCATACCTCATTAACTCAAACAATACATGCCAACAATTCTCCATTAACACCATTAATCAACATGTATCGAGACTATCATCATATTAAAATCCCATAGCATGAATTACACCATAACATAATTCAAATGTCATATAATTAAGCCATTGCATAACCAATAGCACAATCAACTTGTCAATTGCATCCTTGACACTCAAACTATCAAAGGTATCATATGTAAATCGGCTAGATAATTCCATTTCTCATTGCATGACCATTTACAATAACACTTTCCAAGTGCACCACCAATGTTTCAACCATGTGCATATAAAAATATAATTCACACAATTTCATAGCCATTTTCTCATTATTTAGGGTTCAACAACAATCAAAAAGTACTTTTAGGCATGTGGTATAGTATTTTCCCTTCCTCTAATTGCCTTTCATATAAATTCACTAACATGTTTGTTGTGTAGGTGCGAGAAGAATAAATACTATAAATGAATAGTAGGTTGTAGTAACATGAAGGAACAATATCTCAAATATTGACTCATACCAACGAAAAAAAATATCTAATCAACCATGTAAACCTTTGTAGCACATCATCAAAACATTGAAAATGAATAGATCTGATCTTCAAGTTTAAGGGGGTCCCACCTACTAGTATTATTTAGTCTTATATAATAATAGGCTTTAGCAATACTTTATAGTGAAACTACATTGATGTTTTCAATCGTCAACACCATGTTTTCCTTTGTCTTCCTTGGGTGCATCCCATTTGAGCACTAGATCACCCAATTGAAAATATTCCTTTCTTAACTTCTTGTCAAAGGATGGTTTTATCTTCTGTTGATGGTCTCGAGCTTTATCAAGTAGTTTCTCCCTCGCCTATTGTACTTCTACCAATTGGTGTATCCTCCTGACCATATCATCAAGTTCTCCTTGGTAGTCCTGGAGGAATTTTTCCATAGGCAAGGAAAGATGAGTAGGAAGTATAGCCTCAACCCCATATACAAGCTGAAAATGGGAAACACCAAGTGACCTGTTTGTTGTAATACTGTCAACCCATAATGAAAATTTCAGCTTTGAATCCCATGCTTTCTTGTTGTCTTCTAACAATTTCTTGATGATATTTATGAGGCTCTTGTTAGTTGATTCTTACAAACCATTTCCTTGGGGGTAGTAAGGAGTAGAATGGATTAATGTAATCCCATATTGGTCACAGAACTTGATCAATGGTTCATCTTTGAAGGAGACAGAATTGTCAGTAACAATCCTGCTTGGATAACCAAATCTGAAGATGATATCTTCAAGGAAGCTAATGATTACCTTATGGGAGGCACTCCTTGTAGGAATGGCCACTATCCACTTGGTGAAATAATATGTGGTAGTCAAAATCCACCTGTGCTAACCACTTGAGGCTGGGTGTATTTATCCGATGAAGTTAAGACCCCACTGTTGAAAAGGTCCATAAACCACCATAGGTTTCAAAGGACAATATTTGAGCAACTTCTTTCCAGAAACGTTTTGGCATTTGAAAAAAACTTTAATATTTTCACAAACATCAGTAAAACTTCTAGGCTAGAAATACCCATCTCTGATGATATTATAAGTTATGGGCCTCCAAAAATGATGCCACCCACATAAGTTGTCATGAATGTCATTTATGGCCCTTTGAGCTTTCTGTGGATCTAAACATATCAAAAGAAATCCCAAAGGATCTTTCCAATACAAAAACTAATCAATGAGACAATATTTGATTTCTTTGAGTTTCAAATCTCTTACCTTTTTCTTGTGCAATCCATCAGGAGGCCACAACTTCTACAGAAAATGTAGGATATCTTTATACCAAGTGAATTCTGCCAAGATGGGACTGACATGATATCTTTTATCAACAATCTCAGCTTGTTGATTTTCTGAGTTTATGTTCATGAAATTAACCCCCAAGGCTTTGAAATTTGATTAATCCAACAACCTGGCTAAACCCTGGCCTTTCACCAATTTAGTGGGCTTTATTTCAAGGTCAAATTCCATAATTTTAACAATACACTTGCTCCTCTTCCCATCTATGTCAGGATGGATAATTATGTATTTCATTGAGGTTGAAGGGACATATGCAACAATCTTTGAATGTAGAACATATACTCTGAAATTCTTGAGTTCTTTGACCAAAGCATAAGCCTGATTTTCAATGATATCATATCTCATTTTTGTATCCCTCAATGCTCTGTTGAAAAAGGAAATAGGATACTCTAACCCCTCTATATTTTTCTATAGCAAAACAACAACCAATGTGTCAAATGAGAAAAAGGAAAATATTAGAAATTCCTTAGAATAGTCAGGGCTGATGAGCACATGTGCTTCAATCAGATCCTTTTTTATTTGGTCAAAAGAATCTCTGGAATCAACAGTCCATTTCACTTCATTTCCCTTTCTAAGCATGGTTGTAATGTACTTCACTAATTTAGCAAAGTTAGAGATGAACCTTCTTAGAAAATTGATCTTACCCAAGAAATACTGGACCTCTTTCTTAGATCTAGGAAAATATAACATTTGGATGGCCTCTAATCTTCTTGGATCAATTCTTACCCCTTCTGTTGACACAATGTGCCCCAATAATTTACCTTCCTTCATAGAAAAACAAGATTTCTTAGGATTGATAGAGAGACCAAACCTTCTACACTTCAGGAAGACCTTCTTCAAATGATGACAATGCTCTTGGTTAGATTTTGAGAACTATGCAATGTCATCCAGATAGATGACTACAAATTTGTCTTTCTCCGCAATAAAGGCAATGCTCATCGCTCGCTGAAAGGTTTCTCCTACATTCATCAACCCAAAGGGAATTTTGTCATACATGAATGTTCCCAAAGGATTAGTGAAGGTTGTATTCTCTCTATCTCCAGGAAGGACAAAGATTTGATTGTAGCTAGAGAAGCCATCAATCATAGACATCCTAGATGAACTAGTCACTCTTTGCAAAATGTGATCCATCTTTGGCAAGGGGTAGTTATTTTTTTTGGAGCTTCTATTCAATTTCCTGAAATCAACACACAACTTGATTTCCCCATTTTTCTTCCTCACAGGAACCAAGTTAGCCACCCATTCTAAATATCTCAAAATAATGATCATATAGGCATCCAATAGATTTTTCACTTCTTTTTCCATAACTAACAACAACATGGGATTTATTTGTTTGAGATTTTTCTTAAAATGATTGGTCTCCTCTTTCAAAGGGATCTTATGTTCAATGATGTCTATTTCATATGTTCTTAAATCTTCGTATTTCTAGGAAAACACATCAGCAAAATATTTTAAAATCTTGTCATAATCATCCCTTTTTTCCTTTGAGAAACTATTAGACAACTTAACATACTTTGGATCCTCCTTTGTACCTAAATTTCATTCAGTCACCTCATCATTTTCAGTTGAACCTTTAATCTTTACAACAACATCATTTCTATCAAACAACCTCTCCAAAGGGACAAGTCCTTTTGGAATATTTTTACTAGATAACTAAACAATATGATGGTCAACAATCTTATTTAGAAAAATATCAACATGAGGGATTTCTTCAATATCCCGATCTTGGTCAATATGTAAGGTAGAAAACCCATCCACAGTCTCAAGAAATATTTTTATCTCAATATCATCCTAAAAAACCTTCCAATGTTTGACATTGTCAGGTATAGAGGGTCTATACATCACTTCCACATCATACTTGAGTTTAGGGGGAAAAGGAATTCTGAAATTACTTGCTGAAACATCCAAGGAATCTTCCATAGTGTTCTCCTCTCTTGGAACAAATGAGATATTAAAATCCAAGAATAAACTATCAACAAGATCCAAGTCTTTATTTCTCTAGGTCCTCAACCTGGGGTGTTTATCTTGATACAATTTTTTGACTTGATGAACAATTAACTCGACATCTCCAAACATTATTATCTCTTCAATCTTCATGTCTTTAGTAGCCCTCAAACCCAAAACAAGAGAATCATATTCTTTCACATTGATTGTTGTTTCAAATTTAGGATTTTAAGATAGATATATGATATATTTGGTAGGATAAGTAAAGACTACCCCAACACCAACACACTGCTTAGAAGAGGCCCCATCAAAAAAATCTTCCAAACAAAGGCATTAGGGGGAGGATATTCACAAGAGGTGATGGATTGATTTTGGATTTCAACAGGTGGTTGAGGATCATCAGTGATCTGCAACATACTAGATCCTAAATCAGTATCAAGTGAAAAAATAGTGTGGTTGGTAGGATTTGATTCATCACTGATGATGTAGGCTAATTGTTCCTCCCTATAAATACTTCTATGTTATCCCTCAAAAATAGGAATGGTGGCATATGAAAGGTCCATATGCAAATTTACCCCTAGTCTTTTGATCCAAGATATTGACAAGAGCATCCCAAACTTAGGGGGGATATCAGGCACCACAATATCCATGACCACACTTCTCATTAGCAATCGGAACAAGCAAACAACCAAGTCTTTAATAACCCTGAGACACTTCACCTTCCTAGAATCAAATGAGTATAGGTCATGGTATGTTTTTTTAACCTCCAACCCAAGCTCATCCATGATAGTTTTAGGCATGACGTTATGAGATTCCCCTGAGTCTATCAAACATTTTTGCAACACTTTATCATGAATTTTCAATGATGTGTATAAAGGGGGGGGGGGGCGAGTCATCTCTATCCTCTACCAAAGATCCAAAGATGACAAATGGTTTTTCATCTTGAAGGTTGACTGAATATCTAGAATTAGAGGAAGGTTTATGCTATAGTAGTTTGGAAAGGTACCTTTTGAACTCCTCATTCTTAATTATCTCCAAAAAATGTATAGGGATTTTAATTTTTTGAATCTCATTCTCAAAGCTAAAAGAGGAGAGAGGCTTTAGAATCTCCTTAATTTCTGGGGTAGGGATATTAACAAATGCATGGGGGTTTGTGCATATTTTTATTTACTACTAGTTTCCACACCCTTAGCGGGATTCTCTGCTCCAGTAGGTTGATCAGAATTGTCAGGATTCCCCTCTTTCTTCCTTGACCTTAGGTTGTATCTATTTGGATTTCCACTGGTCCTTTCTCCTTTTCCTAATTCATTTAGGTGGATATCCATGAGAGACTCTTCATATGCAGATTGGGTTGAATGAGGAGATGAAGAGATTTCATCAAGACAATGGATTTCAGGATCAACTTCTTCCTCCTCTCCTTCTTTGTCAATAAGAAGGTTATTTTGGAGAGGGGCTTGGATTCTTTGATCATCCCTATCCCTATTTATTTGATATCTTTGGAGGATATGAGGGGCGTTATTGGGTCTTCTGAAATTACCCTTGTTATCAACATTCTGGGTATTCCTATAGCTCTACTTTCCTTAAAGTTTCAACTTCACTATTTCTATAGAAAGTGATTTTACAAGTTTTGTTAATTCATCCACTTGAGGGTGGCTAGAAGAGGAATCAGAGGTTGAAGCTTCAACCCTGTTATCACCCCATAATTTATGGGAATCATCTTATGACTTGGATATTATCTGTATCTGGTGATTTGGTTCACAAATGATATTTCATTTTTCAAGTTATTTGTGAAAAGAAAAAAGAGAAAAAGAAAAATAAAAGAAAAAGAAAAAAGAAAAGAAAAAGAAAGAGGGCCAAAAGAATTGAAGCAAAGGCCCCATGCAATAATAGCAACTTGGTCATACCTTTCAAGCATGACCAAGTTCTTTTAAATTTTCAATGTTGATGTAAGGTAGCTAGAGAGGTAGTGGGGGGGCCCAGAGGGCCCATAGTGATAATAGTGGAGGTCATTCAATGTAAGGTGGACTAGGTCCACTATATTATTAAATAAGGCCCACTATGGTAGTTAGATATAATAAATGTAACAAGACTTCTTAGAATGTTCTACTTCTAGAAGATTCCTCCTCTAGAATGTTCTTAGGTGATGGTAGCACTATATAAAGGGGATCAAGCGATGTAATGAAACATGAAGAGAAGTATTGTGTTTGGAGCGGTAGCTCAATAGGAGGATGCCCCCTTGAAGAGGCAAGTGAACAGGAGAGGATCCCTTCCATAATAGGATCCATTGTATGGTGTTTCCCTACCTCAAGGGTTTGATAATAATATTGTGTGGTTTCTTCTATATTGTTTCGTGGATCTATTGTGTATTCAGTAATTGTGGTGATTATATCTTCAGATCTAGTATAGGTACTTAACAAGTGGTATCAGAGCACTTTCCTTGGCCGGAGTTGTGGAGTCTTCTTACATTTATTATATCTAACTACCATAGTGGGCCTTATTTAATAATATAGTGGACCTAGTCCACCTTACATTGAATGACCTCCACTATTATCACTATGGGCCCTCTAGGCCCCCCCACTACTTCTCTAGCTACCTTACAGTTGATAGGTTAGTGAATACATCTGATCAGACCCTCTAATCCTGATCAGATAGCCCCTAGGTTAGAATTAGTGAATACATCTGATCAGACCCTCTAATCCTGATCAGATAGCCCCTAGGTTAGAATTAGTGAATACATCTGAT
>ML782035.1:16552-36429 GCA_009831015.1 Picea engelmannii
TTCCATCATCGGATTGAAGAATATCTATGACACTATTGGGCGAACCTATCCTTGAATCAAAGGAAAAACCTCCCTCGTAAAATTTATGAGTCCTGACATCCCTTTTTGTTTGGCCTTTAGCACATCCATTATGTGGTTGCAGGAACAGTGTTCATTATACCATCTGCTTTTGTTTTCTTATGATCTTTTCGCCACCTCATCTACAGAATGTAGTTTTACCATTGGCATCGCGCCCTGGATCTGGGAAAACAAACCACTAAAGTACTTAGCAGCAGCATGTTCTTCATTTTTATATGTGTTCAGTCTGATTTGTTGTCTCCTAAACTGCTCTGTATTCTCTTGCAATGACAAATGATTTTATTTTAAATTTTGAAATAAGAGTGATAATACTCTGATGGTAGGAGTTACTCTTACAATGATAATTGATTTTTATTTTTATGTTTTTTGAAATTGTCCGAACAGAGACAACGTAGGAATTTAGCCCACAAATACTTGAGAATTTGTTCCACAATCTGATCTTCTCCTTACACTCTACCTAGAATGACAGACCAGGTTATAGGATTCTGAACCAATCCTGAGTCCATGATGACCATTGGAGTGATGGCCACCTTTGGTACTGTGGGAGGCATAGTTTCGACAGTTTTGAATGTGAAACCCAACGATTCAAGGCTTCACTGGTCGAGCCAGTTATTCTTGGAACAGGAAATAGTGACACGAGCTAATTGTTCTAAAGCCAGCAGGGCAGTGAAGTTACCATTTTTTATAAGAAACAAACGAAATGATTCTGCAAGGATTTCATGGCATGATTCCAGATGCTATTCGAACAGTTCATATGACTATTCCCATTTCCAGTGCATTCGAAATATGCAGTTCCATAATTGAATAAAATCGAATCAAAGGGAAGCCCTTACTTTACCCTTTTCCACCCAAAACAGGCCCAAATTCCCCGACAATCATTAGAGTTAACACGACCCAGTTCCAATCCTATTTCGTTGAATATATAATGTTGTTTCATTACTAAAATAAGAAGAATTCAGAAGTCCTGAAGCTCTCCAGTACAACAAAGGGGTTGATATAGATGGAATCTAGCTAGCTGGTTTTCTCCTTTTTCTTGCAAATGTTTCAACCACATTTTCTTTCAAAATGCCATGCATGTAAAAATCCTGCCTCTCAAGTGAGACAATTCCTTCATTCCCTTGCTCATAGGAGTGACAGATTGGTTAAGTTCAACCATATATTTACTTTTATCGATACACATACATACCAAGAGGCATTTTTGTGAGAATCATATGCGGACTTGTCCAGCTGCCTTTAAATCTATTTACATTCCAGAATCGATTTTAAATCCTAACTCCCCCTTAACCCATTTGAAAAGATGCAATTGTAGTGTTATATTATTGTGCCCACGTGAGACAGGCTTTTGTTTCTCAGGACAACTTTTCTATAATCGTCGCGAATAGATCATGTCCATTGGAGATTTCATGTGTTTTTCTGAGGGATTAAGTACTTGGAAACAGAAAGCTTGCATTCTTTTCATAATGCCGGCCTGTTATGTTGAGCTCTCGATTTCATTGATCCACCGATCTCATTGATTTTTCTTGTTTGTTAGATCATTGTTTTCAGTTATGTAGAGTGGGCATTGCAGAAGCTGGAGGCTGACATGATTCGAAGGTAGGATTTCGAACCTGGTTTGCTTATTTGAACCAACAACGTTCATTATTATTCCGCCCTTTCTAGTCCTGTTTCATTTATTAAATAATGTTTCTTCCCCATTATGTGCCCCTGTATCCTCGCTTTTCTCAAAATTCCTGTCTGACTTTTTCAGTTTTAGAATGTTCATCGTCCCCTCTCTGATATATATCCCCCAACTCTTCGAGCGTCGACTTGAATTGCCCGATCAAATACATTTTGCAAACTTTCTCTTGATAATGGCTTTTATGTTGATGTACTACAATGGTTGGTTCGAAACATAATGGTTTTTATGACTAGCATAGCTGTTAGCTCGCGGCTGGTGAACGTTGAAAGCGAAAGGTGACTGGCGACCGCTGGTGATGTCAGCACAGAAATACGGTCATCTTAATACTTTAATATTTTTTAATCAGGTAAACGTGGCAATAAGTTAGTGAATACAGTGATTTTTAAACACGATTAGGTAAATGTAAAAAAATAAACATATAAACAGATGTTTTTATAACAGCTTGGAAGTTAATGGATGAAATAAGAGCCATTCATTTATTGTGACGACTAAGAATATTCTAGGCATATTTAATTTCGTCCATAGAAAACGTATTAAGAACTAAAAACCTATTAAATGTGCCCATTGTCAATAATCTCGTCCATAAAAAATGTATTAAAAACTAAAAACCTATTAAATATACCCATTATCAATAAGTGTACACCTTTCAACGTAATGATGTACTACACTAAAGAAACGTTGAAAATTAAAAATCATTAGGATAATTTCTGAAAACATTGTAAACAATAAGGAATATTTTTTTTTATAAATAATAATCAAATTAAATCTTAACAATAACAAACTTGCTTTAATTTCATTTAATATTATATGCTTTTCATTTCTTTTAATTTCATTTAATAGTATAGGCTTTATTGCTCACTCTCCAAACTTTAACATGTTTTTAACATTCTTTATATCTATCTATATAAAGGAATTCTTCTCTCTTTGGACCAAATTGTTGTAAGAGAGTAAGATTATCCCATCCATTTTAATTGATTGAGCCTTTTTATAAAAACTTACTCAAACTTTCTTTTCTTATTATCATCCATGGTAGAATCCTTAAATGTATCTTTCAAGGTGAGGATATCAATGATCGATATCAATGATCTATTGATGATCATCAAACACCCTTCAACTTGTTGTATTATTTGGTATTAAGGGCCTGTAAAGAAATTCCATAGAAAATGTATTGGTGAGGAAACATGGAATTATCTTAGAAGCTGCAATTGCTAAAACATGAACATTAGAATTCAAAGTTCAAGGAATAGTACTAATATTAAAAGCATCAATTTTTTTTTATCAATGTTTGAGATGACTAGAAACACAATGAATTGTGTTACATTTCTTTACAATTATTTCTGATTCACCAAAAAACTTCAACAATTTTACTTGCATATCTACTGCTTTTCTTAACCTTTGAACTAGGGCTTCATATTTAGTAGTATTGTTGGTACATTCAAACTCCATTATACATGCTATCAATTTTTTATTACCTTTGTTATCTTTGAGGATACAACCAATACCTTCACTCTCGTTAGACTTGGATCCATCAAAATAAAGAGTCTAAATGTTAGCATCTAAGACTAAGTTAGTATTCTTACTATCTACTATATTATAGTTAGGCTCAACAATTTGTGTGGAATGAAGGATTTTAGATTGCTTGTTTGATTTCGCAAGTGAAGATATATCAACAATAGAATCCCCAAAGAAAGTATTTAAGCAATAATTCCCTAGGATTGAATTGTTGAACAATACACGTTCATTAGGATCATTGAGATATGTGATAGTGTGTTTCATGTATCTTTCACAATCCACCTTAATATTGTTTTGTTTTCCATTGTAAAGCAACCAAACATGGGACTAGTCAGTTGCAAAATATCCATTTAACTTCTTAGATCAGTCTCTACTTAGAATGCCATATTCTTTAGGAATATCCACCATGATAATATCAATTGCTTGTCAAACCTTAGGATTAGAAGCCAATTTTATCAAAACATTCTTAAGCTCCCCTATGACTTTGACACTAGATTTATCCAAGTATGCAATTTGAGAGTCACACTTTTTAGGTTCAACATTCAATTTTTTACACACAACATAAGGCATTACATTCAATGAAGCACCCAAATCAACCATACCATCATGCACATTTTTATTAAAAATTTCAAATTTCAACAGGAAATGAGTGTTGGAATTTGGCCTCTTACCAATTAAAGAAGCATTAGTAATAACATGTTTCCTAGCAACTTTCTTCCTAAAATCTGTGCTCTCAATAGATTTTCCATTTTCCCTATTTCCCTCAATAGTGGTATAGTTTCCCTTATTGGAAGATGATATTTGAAGAGCCTTAGTGAGACTCTCGTGTATTTGTGGTAACTTTAACAATTCAAACAAAGAAATATTAGCTCTGGTTTTCTTCATATCTTCCACCATAGTTTTGTTGCTAAAGCTCATCCAATAAACTGAGGATCCCTAGTGCACAAGTTATCCCATGTGATCAAAGCCCACTTTTTTCCTTTTTATTTTCCTCCCTAGACGAAATCTTGTTGAATAATTCAAATATTTTTTAACATGCCTTTGGGAGTTGCCAAGACTAAGAAAAGATAGGGGGGCATCGAGATTGATATAGATTTATAACTTCACTAATAGCTTTGTCCATGATACATTTCAAATAGATTTATCTAGGAGCAGGGCTCCTTGATACTTTTAAGGGAGAGTCGCTCGTTGGAATCCCAGAATGAGAGCAATGTTTCTTTGAAATTCCATGTTAAAAAAATAAATTTGGGATTTTGTTAAGTTTATCCGGGTTCCTGACTCCTCTTTGTAAGTTTCTAGTAGGTTTTTGATGTCCTTTGCCTCCCTGCCCATGGGGATTCACATGAGGAGGTTTTCATCTATGAACTAGAGGTGAGTCATTGGTTCAGAGTTGGATTGGCCTCTCAAACCTTTAAGCTTCCCTTATGACAAGGCCTTCTGAATGAACCTCTCGAGAGCCCCTCTGCCAGAATTATATAAAGGTAGGAGGTGTTATCACATAATCTGTACTTTCCCAAAGACAAAGGAAAGTAAGGGAGATTAGTGTAAAAAACAAGATATCCTATCACTGTCACCTTAATAGGAAATCCCCGCTTTCTAGGGATAGGCAAGGTCTACCCCAGGGGAGGAGTCCCCAATAACCTAAAGGATTAGAAAATTAGGGTTATGTTCAAGATATATTCCCCCCTCTCACTGGTTACCAAAGTCACTAAATCTGTGTTCCACAAATGAGGTTAATGAAGTGCTTGATGTACCTTCTCGGAACAAGACAATATAACATGCATAGACAATAATTCAAAGTACAAATATCATAATAACAACTCAAGAGACAATGGATAGTGATAATAAGTGCTAGATGATATAAATTTGCAACAATTAATAAGTTTACAACAACAATTGATAAAATGTAACAGCTGCAACAAATAATCCTCAGAATTTATTTAAAAGACAACAAAAATATAGCATTTACTAAGTATAATGATAATAAAATGTCATAAGCAATTTATGAAGTGTTTAGCTAGCATTTAAAGTCAATTTTGTAGAAAATTTTCTGCAATTAGATGGTTGTAGAAATCATTTATAATAACATCAAATAGGTTAGTTATCTAGGCTAAACTAGGGTTAGAAATAGTTAGTAAAAGCTTTGGAGAAGAGTGTTTGAGTTTTTAATCAATCCTTCAACAAAAGAGAGGCTAGAACTAGTGTCTTCTAGGGCTTATGGATTCAAATGGACGACTTCTTCTAAGGCTGCAAATCAATTTTGATAATGCACAAAAGTCTAAGAGAGAGAATGCATAGGAGAAGTAGTAACTTAAGTCCCCCTATGCATTGACCTCAAGAGACAAGATGCTAGGGTGTAGGAAAATCTAGGCCCTAACACCTTTCTCTCCTTAGGCTTCTCATGGAATAAAAATTATGCAAAGATAACTAGATAAAATCCTTAGAGTGCTAGCAATTTAGGGCTCTAGGGTTTCACTAGTCACTAGATCAATTCAATGAAAAGTTTGTCAAAGAGAAAGTAAGAAAGTAACAAATTAAGTTCCTCACTTCAAGCATTAAGTATACCATGCAATTTCATAATCTTGTATGAGAAAATAAACCCATACACAAACCATTCAATAGATGACAAAAAATGCAGATCTTACTTGCACCAAGAATAATCACGAAAATACCATGCAAGATAACCACGAAAATTTAGCCTTATACAAGAGTGTGCCTCACAATTTCAACCAATAGCCCTCACTCAGGCACAAATTTTAGACCTCTCCTCTTGTGTGAGGAGTTGTGATGTGTAAAATGAGAGTACTTTATGTGTATTTATACAAAACTTTGACCTTTAATTAATTTTAGGTTAAAAATAAGGTCGACCTGGCCAATTTACAAATAAAATCAATTTTGAGAGAAATTAAATTAATTAGCATCTAATGACACCTCCAAGGGTGGCGTCATGCCCTTCTAGTGTGACGTTGAGGCCTGAAGGTGAAACGTGGAGTCTAAAAGGTAGGGCGCTTGGCCTCTAGAGGCCCTTGATGAAGCCCACATGTGCCACTAGGCTCATAAATGCCTCCAAAATGAAAACCCCAGCTCTGGATGACGTCTAGAGTCATGATGGTGATGTCCAGGGTCTTCAAGGGCTAATGTCCATGTGGAAGAGAAAGACCCCCCAGGTCTAGGTCTGCCAAGGTGACTCTAAAGGCAACGTCCTTCTTTCTTCCTAGTGCAAATATTCAATGTCTTCTTACCCCTGGTTGAGGTTACAACATCCATCTATGGGTTTTAAGCCCCCATGAAGGTATGAGCTAATCATTCCCTCATGTGTACCTGTCCACTAGGAAAAGTCCTACAACAAAAACAAGTACGCCCTCCATGGGTTCATAAGTCACAAGGATCATAATATGAAAATCACATCCAATAATGAAATTACCCAAACATGTGCATAAAACCCCCCTTTAACCCAGACAAATGTTCAAAGATGTTATGCAATTTGACAAGTTAGGTTTGGAGAAGGTCTCAAGGTGTCCTATTGGGCTAACTTCTCTTAATTGTGGGGTGTTTCCCAGGTGGGATCTAGTCCAAATCATGTCACTGTACGAGGTGGTATGGTGTAAGTGTTTGGGCATAGGGTGCATGTGATAACAAGGAAATGCAAAATCTTACATGTGGATGCCTTTGTAGAGGGTGAGTTGTACCTTGTCATAAATGATATTGTTTCCTAACTCATTCATTGCCTTTTACTCTAAGATTTATTGCTTTTTGTATTTTTCTTTTGTGCTTCAAGGGATATGGAATAACAACATACATAATAATTACACTTTCAATTCTCATTTCATCACTACACAACAATTGACCAAATACCACGTCACAAATTTCGAGATCAACCATATCACATAAAGATAACAAATAATATCTATCCTCCCAACCTATCCGACAAGGTTAGGACCTCCAAGTCACATAATCAATGCTCAAGTCTAGGATTCATCCGATTTATTTTGACCATTTAAGGTCTCAGGACTGACGATCGTTCTGAGGAACAAGGAGATATCTAGTTCCCTTAACCATCATCCTATTCCAATTCTTTTCTTTAATTAACAACAATAGTCATCATAAATTCTTTAAGCACACAGTAGTCTATTATGAATTAAACATTCATTTAAGAATTAAACACATGTAGAATAAGAACATCTTACAACCTCTTCATCAAGCACAAAAAAGAATTCCATTTAGCACGCATGCGATGAACCCAGACATACATTCTCTAGATATATGATACTAAATATTTCATACAATACATATAATAGTCCCATCAGAAATAATCGAATTTATTTCAAGATAAACTCACAATTCCATTTAATTCATAACTCTAAACACAAGGTTAACAATAATTCTTAGTTGGTACAAGTTGAGTCATGATCTCGCAATTATACAACAAACTTCACATGCACACCTAACATGGATACTTAAACTCTTTAACTCTCGCTCTACAATGTATCTCTAAAGAGATGAATCCAAATTCCCTTAAGAGTATCCTAAAATTATCTCTTTTAATATAATAAGAAGATAACTTAAGTTTAATTAATAACTAAACTCTTGAACTTTATTCCTAAAGAATACCACTCTAATTTTTATTAATTTAAATAACCTTTAATAATTCATTAAAGACCATCTCTCCTTAACACTAAGAGTTTTACTATCCATAATCCATTTGGATACACTCTAAGTTTTATTTTTATAGAGAAAATTCTAATACAACAATATGGTTTTCATTAAATAAATTTTAAAAAGATCAATTGTGAAAAATCCTACCTCGATTTCCAGATTGGCATAACTAAAGTTCATGACCATGCAAGCTTCTAAAGACCCCAGGTTGCAAGGTTAATTGGCAGTGACCCTATGATTTAATTACTAGAGTTACCAAAAGATTCGGTCGTGCCCCAAGTCATTATCGATTCATGACCCAACCTTACATCTGGAAGGGACATTAAATCTTGGTTTCAAATCACAATCATTCAACAATGATTATAATTTCAAAATTTGAAATGTAAAAATTCTTTTAGAACGACTGTATAATAATCCAAGTCCAATTTTCAATTTCTTGGCTGAGACCCAAGAAGTTCAAGATTAAGAAGCTATTCACATTTAAAAAAAAAACTACAACAACTCTACAAATAAAATTTGGAAAAATAGTCCAATGTAGAGATTATGCAACTATATCAAATAAAATTTGGAAAAATAAATCCAATGCAGAGGTTACACAACTCTATCAATAAAGTTTGGAAAAATAAAATCCAATGCAGAGAATTACACAACTCTATTAATCCAGAAACACAATGCATTGTAGTATTCCAACAAACTCAAACTTAGACCTGTAACAACAAACAAGGATCCTACATTCCTTATTCATCGAAATACTGAACTTAAGTAACACAGAATTAAAAATCAAATTAGAATTTGATTTGGTAGTGATCGATTGACATTCGCCAATCGATCAAGTATTAATTTGTGGTAAACACGATTTCTGAGTTCAACGATTTTAAAAACCAAGGACAATGAACCACAATTTCCTAAAATTCAGAGTTTGAACAAATCGACATCGACATAGAGCTTATAAATCTAGTTAAAATTTCGAATGGGAGAAACAACATAACTGAGAAGTCGACGTTCCTAAAACCACACATAAAAATAAGTTTGAATGCTTATGAAATTGGTTATTTACCAATGCGTCATTACTTAATGTTCTTACTCTTGTAATTTCGATCGAACTTAACGACTTCCAACAAAATGCAATCAAAACAAAAGTAGAGACCCTATCAAAATATGCATTCGGATCCACCATGATTGGTAACAGTCATGCACTCCAAGGATTTAATGGTGGGAAGACTTACAGAGTCTTACCAAGAGTAGTTCAAGCTTAACAAAGATGGTTTACATCGACCCAGAGATTTTTTTCTAGGGTCACAAACAATTCTTAAATTGGTAGTGCAAGAAAGTTGATAGAGACCTAACAAAATTTTCTAAATTACGGATTTGGAATTTAATACGACTACAATCAAAAGGAGTAAGAAATTCAGGAAAATTTTTTTGATTGTGGCATTTAAATCAATTTTGGATGCATAGTAGCAATTTAAAAGAATAGCAAATACAAGGAATTTGGTAATTGGGGTTGTAAAAGAAAGGGTTTGGCAACATTCAAATTAACAATCAGAATTATTTTGTATTTCCAAATATTCTATAGAATCAGAGTTTTAGCTAGTTCATGCGACAATACCAATTCCCAAAATTCCACATGCCTAAATTTACAGCGAACAATTCAAACAATTCAGGAATAAAAAAAACTCATTGGATAGTGTTGTTGTTGTCAGAAGTTTTACCCTTATAGCTCCACTTTGCCTGCATAGAGAGCGTGCCCTGTTCTTGACAGCCCACGTTGACCGCCGAGTTATTAAACCACCTGTAACGATGCCTGCGACTTCATAAGTTGGGTGTAGACTTGGTGTTGAGATGATTTATGACAACTCATCTCTAATGTCAAGTATTATTAATGGAGAATTATTGCTACAGACTAATCTGCGTTGTACTTTTGTAATCTCATAAGTTTGTTGCATAAATTGTTGATGGATCTTGTAACCTATGCATGACTCTAGCTTAGATAGCCAACTAATGATTCAACGATTATGCCTGAGTTTTTCCCCTGCCCCGAGTCCTTACCTTTGCTTTTACCTGGCAGTGAATAATTATTAACTGCCTTATTACTTGCTTTATTATTAAAAGCCTTTTTATTGGCTTTATGATAAATACCTTGTTATTTGCTTCATTATTTATTTTAATGGTAGCATTCTAGTTAAGACGGTTGCTACTGTTATCGAGATTAATGGCTAGTTGGATGGAGATTTGGATTAAAATAGATGTGATCCTGTAGGTTGTGTTAATGATTTATTTTGATTGGGGAATAAGGATGGGATTGCATATTTTAACTTTGCTAGACTAGTTTCCTTCAATGTCATTATTACCTTCCTACATACACACACAAAAAAAAAAAAAATTGAGGATGCTTTTACCAGCTGTAAGGCATAGGAGTCGTACCAGATGGGGTTGTCATATGTGGTATCAGATCCGGTTCAACCCGTGACTTGGGAACGCCACAACTTTCATTGATATGATTTGGTTATACTGTAGCTAATCAAGTTGACTTGTGTGCGTGTAGGTAATCATGGTTAGAGGACGTCGTGGAGGTAGATGACGGGGTGCTAGGGGAGGAGACACAATGCCTCCAATAGCATCCACGCCCGAGGGGTCTAACCCCCAGGGAGACAAGCAGGTTCTCGAACAGGAGCATATAGCAGTTGGTGATGTAGTCGGAATGATGAGATCTTTTTAGCGCATGTACGAAGTACTGATCAACCGTCTGGACAGAGATGAGGCCAGGGCGTCGGCACCCGCTGAGGTTCTGCCGCGCGCTCCGGACGGTACTGGTAGCATTCACCGTGAACTCGAGAAGGTCAAATTTCTCGAGTTCTTTGGAGCCCCGGACGACGCAGCTACCGAGGCATGGTTGGAGAACATGGCGATGTGCTTCACACTTTGCGATTATACCTCCAACATGAAGATCCACATGGCGGTATTTCAACTAAAGGGGATCACTCTTCTATGGTGGAAGACACTCCTACAGCAGCTGAACATGGTCGTCGAAGACATGTCATGGGAACTGTTCGAGGAACGGTTCCGAGAGAGGTACCTTTTAGAGAAATTCATTGAGCATCAACTCAATGAGTTCAACACCTTACGACAGGGAGGTCGAACAGTGCCCGAGTACAAGGCCTGTTTTATGGAGCTGCTCCGGTATGCTCCGCACCTTAACACTGAGAAACTTAAGGTCAATAGGTTCGTGTTCGGCCTTAACGATAGCATACGTGCAAAGGTTAGGATTTTGATGCCTCAAACCTTGCATGATGTCATCCAGAAGGCCCTCATAGCAGAGGAGGAGCTTATCAGCAAGGGTCAGACTAGGACTCCAGCGAGACTAGCAGGGTAGGTGTCATCTGGAGCACAGCAACATCATACACTAGATAGACATACACCGGGATATCGTGGCTTCCAGAGGGGATCCACTTTCACTACACCTCAGTGATCGACGCCTCAGCAGTGGACACCTTATCAGGGACCAAAACATCAACAACAGTGTCACTCGTAGCAGCAGTAGTTTAGGCTTGTTCAGCAAAACATACCAGGATTCCAGGCCAGTGGGCCGTCATCTTCTACTTCAGGTACCAGGACTACTGGGCCAAAGAAGGGGTGTTGGATGTGTGGGGAGCCACACTACCAATGCGACTGCCTTGTGGAGAGGACCAGAGCGTCCGGATCAGTCGGACCCACTACCGTGGGAGATATGGGCAAGGCCCATCAGATTCATGCAGTGGTGAATAACCGCTAGGCAAAGCATCAGTCAACTATGCTCGAGACGACAGCTACTGTCACTGACCAGACCCTTAGTATTTTGATAGATCCCGGTGCTATCGAGAGCTTCATTTCTGGTGTAGCGCTAAAAAGGATTAAGGTAAAGGTAGTTGAATAGGACGAGTTTGGCTTCATATAGATGGCTTCGGGAGCCAAATAAAAGGTTGTAGGAAAGGTTACGGGATGTATCCTTAACCTGGGAGAGTTTGTCACAAGGGCCAACCTGTACGTCATGATCTTAGGATATTATGATGTCGTGATTGGTATGGACTGGTTGGAGTCGCATGAGGCGATACTCAACTGTAAGACGAAACGGTTGAGCTTGGTCGATGACGAGGGACAGAGACGTGTGATTGTAGGTTGGAACCAGGGAGTTTCCCTGAGGTTCATCTCTTCCTTGCAACTTCGAAAGAGCATGCGCAAGGGGTGCAAGCTTTATGTGATCCTTGCGTTAAATGAGAAGGGACTAGCAGTAGGTCTAGAACACCTTCTGGTGGTGAGAGAGTTTGCAGACGTCTTTCTAGAGGAATTACCTAGGATGTCGCCAGAGAGGGAATTTGAGTTTACCATAGACCTAAAACCGGGGATTGAACCGATAGCAAGAACGCCTTATCGGATGTCGACTCCGGAGTTACAAGAGTTAAAAATGCAACTGAAGGAGTTGCTAGACCTGGGACTAATACGTCCTAGTGTGTCACCGTGGGGTGCACCCATTATTTTCATACGAAAGAAGGATGGGTCGTGGAGGCTCTACATTGACTACCGTCAATTGAACAAGGCCACGATCAAGAATCAATATCCGTTACCGAGAATTGATGATCTATTCGATCAAATGAAGGGCGCGACAGTGTTCTCCAAGATCGATTTGCGATCAGGGTATCACCATTTACGGATCAAGGAGGATGACATCCCTAAGATCACCTTTAAGTAGAGGTTTGGGCATTACGAGTTTACTGTGTTACCTTTTGGACTGACAAATGCCCCAGGGGTATTTATGAGTTTGATGAATGGGGTGTTCCGCGAGTATTTGGACAAGTTCATCCAAGTATTCACTGATGATATTTTGATTTACTCTCGGACAACGGAGGAGCATGATGAGCACTTGCGCTTGTTTCTACGGTGTCTATGAGAGCACAAATTGTATGGGAAGTTGTCCAAATGCTCTTTTTATCAATCGAAGATTCACTACTTAGGGCATGTCATCTCCGGCGAAGGCATCGTCATGGATCCAGCCAAGGTCGAGGCTATTATGGAATGGCCTGTGTCGACGAATGTCCCAGAGGTGCGTAGCTTCATGGGTTTAGCAGGATACTATCGAAGGTTCATCAAGGGGTTTTCAAAGATAGAAAATCCAATCACAAAGTTGCAGAAGAAGAACAAGAAGTTTGTTTGGACCGAGAAATGCGTGGAAGCATTTCGTAGGCTCAAGGGATTGTTGACAACAACACCGATACTAAAGGTTCCTGACATGGACGCGGACTTCTTGGTATGCACTGATGCATCCAAGGAAGGCTTAGGTGGAGTCTTGATGCAAGACGGATGAGTGATCGCTTACATTTTGAGGAAACTGAGAAGGCATGAGGAGAACTACGCGACGCACGATTTGGAGTTGTTAGCCATCGTATATGCCTTGAAGGTTTGGAGACACTACCTTGTTGGACGAAAATTTAAACTAAATACTGACCATTGTGGACTACAACACATATTTATGCAAAGCAACCTGAATGCGCGACAATGGCGTTGGTCAAAATTGCTTAGCGAGTACAATTTCGAGATTACTTACATAAAAGGCACAATGAATGATCCAGATTACTGATCTGGATTATTTTCGGCATGAAATGAGAGAGGAGATATAATAAATAAATGCACAGAGATATCGCATATATCCAGTAATATAACAAAAATATATCAAATATGCAACCATAAACACAGAGATATAGCAATACACGATTTCTATTAATGAAAGAAATGTACAGAGACTGTAAAAATACAGAGTGAAAGACTCGCTAGAATGGTGGCAGCTTATCTCTGAGAAGAGATGTGACGGCTACTCGCATTCACAAGATGATTACAATGAGGCTATGAAGGCCTTTTTACAATAAATAGGAATGCCAAAATTCCTAGACACCCAAAAACCTAACCCTAGGAGATGAAGCGCCAAAATTCATGTGGCCCTCGCTTGGGTAAGTGAGTACATCAACTTCCCGGGGTCGTAACTTTTGCATACGATCTCCGTTTTAGGAGTGTGATAGCTCGTTGGAAAGGTATCGTCGAGGAGATTCATTTTGGGGGCTCAATCATGCCTTTGGATATCATTGAGAACCTTGATCTCGAAAAACCTTCATTTGGACCCTCAAAATGGCCCCGGAAGTTAAAACCTACTAAAAATAGTAAATTGCCAAAATTGCCAGAAATCTGTTTTGAGCCATTTGGAAGAGGTGGGTGGCCACCGATATCCACCTAGATCAATCCTCCCTCCTTAGGAAGCAATGGTCTCCATTGCGTTGAGTTCCTGAGGGAGAGGGAAAAGCGTTTGTTGAATCTACATCTGGGTGAGCTGCTTGTATTACTGGAGACGTCACGTTGCTTGGTTTGCGGAAGTTTGTCATGAACCTGTTGAAGCTGAGGTTGTTCAACAAGTTGAGCTACATGAGGGGAAGGTGTGCAGAAGGAATCTTTTCACTTTGTTGCAACCTTGTCGACCTGCTTCTGTTGGATAGAAGGTGCAGGGGGCAAGGCTGAAGTGGTTGCAGTGTCCTTATGTTCCCCTTTTGAACAGATTGTGAAGAAGCTGAATTTTGCAGTATGAGATACTACCTTGCGACACTTTTTTGGTGGAACAATAGTTGGAACTACCTCTAGTATTCTGTAGAGATGACCCCCCAAAGTAACAATGACACTACGGGGTCGAGACTCATAAACAACATGGCATCTCCACATATATGATTGGCCCAAGAGAACATCACAAACATCCAGTGGGGAAACATGACATAATACCTCATCCTTGAAGGGTTGGATGCCGTATGACAATCAACACTGTTGACTGACACGAAGATCTCTCCCTTGCCGAAGCCACCCGATGTTGTATGGCTGCGGGTGTGGTGTTGTCGACAATCCCAACTATTTGACGACCTCTGCTGAGATGAGGTTCTTCTGGCTTCCGCTATCAACAATAAAATGCACTGGGGTCCCCTTCACCCACATCTGTGAATGAAAAAGGCGCTCCCCCTCTTCAGGATCAGTTGATTCTTCTGGTTGAATTATTGTAGTCGCGACAATAGCAGTGGGGTCTGCGTCAATGATTTGTCCTTTACCAGTATTTTCAGAATCTCAGAATCAGTGTTCGTCTCCTTATCTTTGATCTCATCCACCAATGACTATTTTGAGTGACATTCATCGGTGTTGTGCTAGGGGTTTTTGTGGAAATCGCACCATTTTTCCAGTGTCCTTCTTTGTCTTCACGTGACCCTTCTTTTCATGTGGCTTTTCGGGAGACTTTTTGTTAGGGGTGTCTTTTTCATACTTTGGTTGTTGTGGATTTGCAGAACCAAAATCCCATTTGTTTTGGTGCTTAAATTTCTGCTCGATTTTAACAACATATCGATAGGTAGCATCGACTGATGAGATGTCTAGAAAATCCATTTCAATTTGGATGTATGTGTAGAGCCCCACGGTATTTCAGAACCAAATGTCGTTCAGAGTCTTTGATACCTAGCTTGGTGCACAAGGCATGGAAGGCATTGGTGAACTCCGGCACTGCTTGGCCCCTCTCTTGTCGCAGTGTGGTCCATCTCATGTACTGGTCCTCATAGTTTCCAATAGGGTAATATTGTTCATTTACCGCATCCACAAAAAAATCCCAAGTGGGATCTGCCTCATATATTCCAAACTCCTCTGTGGAGATTTTCTCCAAGTAAGTTTGCCACCAATGTTTGACATGAGGGAGAGCTTTAAGGAGTGCGAAGGTGATCTTTTCTTTGTCGGAAAAATTGTGAACAGAGAAATAACCTTCTAGCAAAGTTAACCATTTTTCTAGGGCTTCTGCATCTATCTGTCCTTCAAATACAGGAATATCAAAATTAACTTGTACCTTGAAAGGCGAGGTGCCTCCAAAGTGGCCGCTTGATGAAGATGCGCCTGATGCTATGGGCAGGCATTGAAGGTTGTGGGAAAAATTATCCATCACTTCATCCCTCTGTCGCGTGAGAGCTTGCTCAAGCAGCAGATTGATAGGATCGTCTGCTCCGTCGTTTTTCTTTTCTTCTGCCATTGAGGGTTTCTTGGGTGTGTGAGAGTGATTGTCTTGAAGAGAGACAAGCTCGAGACCCAACTTTCTATACTAGGACCTCGTCAGGGACATGCACTGAAAAAAACGATCAAGAGCAGCCTGCTCTGATACCACTGATACGGATTATTTTTGGCACGAAATGAGAGCGGAGATATAATAAAGAAATGTACAGAGATATCGCGTATATCCAGTAATATAACAGAAATATATCAGAGATGCAACCATAAACATAGAGATACAATAATACACGATTTCTATTAATGAAAGAAATGTACAGATACTGTAAAAATACAGAGTGAAAGACTCACTAGAATGGTGGCAGCTTATCTCTGAGAAGAGATGTGACGGCTACTCGCATTCATAAGAAGATGATTACAATGAGGCTGTGAAGGCCTTTTTACAATAAACATGAATTCCAAAAGTCCTAGACACCCAAAAACCTAACCCTAGGAGATGAAGTGCCAAAAGTCATGTGGGCCCCGCTTGGGTAAGTGAGTACATTAACTTCCCGAGGTCTTAACTTTTGCATACGATCTCTGTTTTAGGCGTGTGATAGCTCGTTGGAAGGTATCATCGAGGAGATTCATTTTGGGGGCTCAATCATGCCTTCATCTATCATTGAGAACCTTGATCTTGAAAAACCTTCATTTGGACCCTCAAAATGGCCCCGGAAGTTAAAACCTGCTAAAAATAGTAAATTGCCAAAATTGCCAGAAATCTGTTTTGAGCCATTTGGAAGAGGTGGGTGGCCACCGATATCCACCTAGATCAATCCTCCTTCCTTAGGAAGAAATGGTCTCCATTGCATTGAGTTCTCGAGGGAGAGGGAAAAGCGTTTGTTGAATCTGCATCTGGGTGAGCTGCTTGTATTACTGGAGACGTCGCGTTGCTTGGTTTGCGGAAGTCTGTCATGAACCTGCTAAAGCTGAGGTTGTTCAACAAGTCGATCTGCATGAGGGGAAGGTGTGTAGAATGAATCTTTGCACTTTGTTGCAACCTTGTCGACTCACTTCTATTGGATAGAAGGTGCAAGGGGCGGGGCTGAAGTGGTTGTAGTGTCCTTCTGTTCCTGTTTTGAATAGATTGTGAAGAAGCTAAATTTTGAAGTATGAGATACTACCTTGTGACACTTTTTTGGTGGAACAATAGTTGGAACTACCTCTGGTATTCTGTAGAGATGACCCCCCAAAGTAACAATGACACTACGGGGTCGAGACTCATAAACAACATGGCGTCTCCACATATATGGTTGGCCCAAGAGAACATCACAGACATCTAGTGGGGAAACATCACATAATACCTCATCCTTGAAGGGTTGGATGCCGTATGACAATCGAAACTATTGGCTGACACGGAGATCTCATCCTTGCCGAAGCCACCCGATGTTGTATGGCTGACGGTGTGGTGTTGTCGACAATCCCAACTGTTTGATTACCTCTGTTGAGATGAGGTTCTTCTGGCTTCCGCTATCAAAAATAAAATGCAGCGGGGTCCCCTTAACCCACATCTGTGAATGAAAAAGGCGCTCCCCCTCTTCAGGATCTGTTGGTTCTTCTGGTTGAATTGTTGTAGTCGCGACAATAGCAGTGGGGTCTGCGTCAATGATTTGTTCTTTACCAGTGTTTTCATAATCAGATTTTGAATCAGTGTTCGGCTCCTTGTCTTTGATCTCAGCCACCAATGACTGTTTTGAGTGACATTTATCGGTATTGTGCCAGCGGATTTTGTGGAAATCGCACCATTTTTCCAGTGTCCTTCTTTGTCTTCTCGTGACCCTTCTCTTCATGTGGATTTTTGGGAGACTATTTGTTAGGGGTGTCTTTGTCATACTTTGGTTGTTGTGGATTTTCAGAACCAAAATCCCGTTTGTTTCGGTGCTTAAATTTCTGCTCGATTTTAACAGCATATCGATAGGCAATGCCGAGTGATGAGATGTCTAGAAAATCCATTTCAGTTTGGATGTATCTGTGTAGAGCCCCACGGTATTTCAGAACCAAATGTCGTTCGGAGTCTTTGATACCCAGCTTGGTGCGCAAGGTATGGAAGTTATTGGTGAACTCCGACACTGCTTGGCCCCTCTCTTACCGCAATGTGGTCCATCTCATGTACTGGTCCTCATAGTTGCCAATAGGGTAATATTGTTCCTTTACTGCATCCACAAAAAAATCCCAAGTGGGATCCGCCCCATATATTCCAGACTCCTCTATGGAACTTTTCTCCCAGTAAGTTTCCCACCAATGTTTGACATGAGGGAGAGCTTTAAGGAGTGAGAAGGTGATCTTTTCTTTGTCGGAAAAATTGTGAACAGAGAAATAACCTTCTAGCAATGTTAACCATTTTTCTAGGGCTTCTGCATCTATCTGTCCTTCAAATACAGGAATATCAAAATTAACTTGTACCTTGAAAGGCAAGGTGCCTCCAAAGTGTCCACTTGATGAAGATGCGCCTGATGCTATGGGTAGGCGTTGAAGGATGTGGGCAAAATTATCCATCATTTCGTCCCTCTGTCGCGTGAGAGCTTGTTCAAGCAACAGATTGATAGGATCGTCTGCTCCGTCATTTTTCTTTTCTTCCACCATTGAGGGTTTCTTGGGTGTGCGAGAGTGATTGTCTTCAAGAGAGACAAGCTAGAGACCCAACTTTCTATACTCGGACCTGGTTGGGGACATGCATTGAAAAAAACGATCAAGAGTAGCCTGCTCTGATACCACTGATCCGAATTATTTTCGGCACGAAATGAGAGCGAAGATATAATAAACAAATGCACACAGATATCGTGTTATATCCAGTAATATAACAAAAATATATCAGAGATGCAACCATAAACACAAAGATACAGTAATACATGATTTCTATTAATGAAAGAAATGTATAGAGACTGTAAAAATAGAGAGTGAAAGACTCGCTAGAATGGTGGCAGCTTATCTCTAAGAAGAGATGTGATGGCTACTTGCATTCACAAGAAGATGATTACAATGAGGCTGTGAAGGCCTTTTGACAATAAACAGGAATGCTAAAAGTCCTAGACACCCAAAAACCTAACCCTAGGAGATGAAACGCCAAAAGTCATGTGGGCCCCACTTGGGTAAGTGAGTACATCAACTTCCCGAGGTCGTAACTTTTGCATGCGATCTCCGTTTTAGGCGTGTGATAGATCGTTGGAAAGGTATCATTGAGGAGATTGATTTTGAGGGCTCAATCATGCCTTTGGCTATCATTGAGAATATTTATCTCGAAAAACCTTCATTTGGACCCTCAAAATGGCCTCGGAAGTTAAAACCTGGTAAAAATAGTAAATTGCCAGAAATATGTTTTGAGCCAATTGGAAGAGGTGGGTGGACACCGATATCCACCTGAATCAATCCTCCCTCCTTAGGAAGAAATGGTCTCCATTGCATTGAGTTCCCGAGGGAGAGGGAAAAGCATTTGTTGAATCTGCATCTGGGTGAGTTGCTTGTATTACTGGAGATGTCATGCTGCTTGGTTTGCGGAAGTCTGTCATGAACCTGTTAAAGCTGAGGTTGTTCAACAAGTTGAGATGCATGAGGGGAAGGTGTGCAGAAGGAATCTTTGCACTTTGTTGCAACCTTGTCGACCTGCTTCTATTGGATAGAAGGTTCAGGGGGCAAGGCTGAAGTGGTTGCAGTGTCCTTTTGTTCCCCTTTTGAACAGATTGTGAAGAAGCTGAATTTTGCAGTATGAGATACTACCTTGCGACACTTTTTTTGTGGAACAATAGTTGGAACTACCTCTGGTATTCTATAGAGATGACCCCCCAAAGTAACAATGACACTACGGGGTCGAGACTCATAAACAACATGGCGTCTCCACATATATGGTTGGCCCAAGAGAACATCACAGACATCCAGT
>ML782035.1:71443-85807 GCA_009831015.1 Picea engelmannii
GAAAATGAAAGAGGTCATGAGCACCTGCCCAGTTCTAGCTCTTCCTAATTTCGGCATACCCTTCACTTTGGAGTGTGATGCCTTGGGGGAAGGTATAGGGGCCATGTTGATGCAGAACAGGCACCCCCTTGCCTATGAAAGCCGGAAACTCAGGGGTCCTGAACTAATTTACATCATTTACGACAAAGAAATGTTGGCTATCATGCATGCACTAGCCAAATTTAGGCAATATTTGGTAGGTGCAAGGTTTGTGGTCAAATCAGACCATAACAGTCTTAAATATCTATTGGAGCAGAAGGATTTGAATGAAAGATAGCAAAAATGGGTAAGCAAAATACAAGCCTACAACTTTGACATTGAATTCGTCAAAGGGAAGAACAACGCAGTGGCCGATGCATTATCTAGAAGGCCATCCATTTTTGCCATGTCCGGTATGTCAGTCAACTGGAAGGAACACTTGATAGTGGAATATGCAAAGGATCAGTTCGCTTGTCAACTGTTGGATGGGAAAATACAGGATGACAATTTTAGGGTCATAAATGACCTCATCTATTACAAAGGCCAAATCTTTTTAGTTCCTGGATCAGCTCTCAAAGCTAAGATCCTGCATGCATGTCATAACTCACCAGTAGTAGGGCATCAAGGCATCAGTAAGATGTACAGGTAGGTGAGAGAGAGGTTTGCATGGAAAGGCCTCAAGGAAGATGTGATGAAGCATGTCAAAGAATGCACTACATGCCAAGAAAACAAGGATGAGCATGTGCACCCTGCAGGACTGTTGCAGCCCCTACCTATTCCAGAGCACAAGTGGGAAAGTATATCCATGGATTTCATCACCAGGTTGCCCAGAGCACAGGGGAAAGATTGCATTTTCATGGTGGTAGACAGGTTGACGAAGTTTTCACACTTTTTTCCCATAGCCACAAACTTCAGTGCAGCACAGGTGGCCGAATTATTTTTCAGAGAGGTGTTCAGACTACACAGCCTACCCAAAACCATCATTAGTGATGGGGACAACAGATTCATGAGTACATTTTGGCAGGAGTTGTTCAAATTAGTGGGTACAACATTGACTCCTAGTACTAGCTATCACCCTCAAATGGATGGTCAGACTGAGATAGTCAACAAATGGGTGGAAGGTTACATCAGAAACTACGTAGCAGGACAACAAAAAGCATGGGTCAGATGGTTACATTTGGGAGAATATTGCTACAACACTACCCAACATATGTCCATTGGCATGTCACTCTTCAGAGATTTATATAGCTATGATCCTTTATCATTTGTGGAGATTGAATTTGGTGACAACAAAGCTCCGATGGTACAGGATTGGATACAGCAGAGCCAAGACATTCTCAGGGAATTGAAGGATCATTTACAGAGGGCACAAAACCAGCAAAAGGTCCACGCAGATAGGCACAAAGTTGATCGTACCTTTGAGGTTGGCGATTTAGTCTATTTGAGGTTGCAACCATACAGGCAGGCCTCCATTAAGAGAAGCGGAGCAGAGAAACTGCAACCACGTTTATTTGGACCTTACAGAGTCAGCAAGAGGATAGGGGCAGTAGCTTATGAGCTGGAGCTTCCACAGGGTAGAAAAATTCACAACGTCTTCCATGTCTCGTGCCTTAAGAAAGCCCTCAGTCGACATGTTAGGCCTATTGAGGCATTGCCTCCCATGGATGAGGAGGGGCAACTTGTTTTGATTCCAGAGGAGGTGTTAGAATTCAGAGAGAAGAGGCTCCGAAACTAAAGCATCAAGGAGTATATGATCAGGTGGAAGGATTTACACATTGAGGATGCCACTTGGGAGCAAGAGCACGTGGTTAGAGAAGCGGGTTTGGAATTGCTTGAGGACAAGCAATTTCAAGAAGGGGAGACTGTAATGTCCCCCACCTCTTAGAGAGGTGATGAGGAGACTCAGTGGCCTGGGCACCCCCAGTAGGTCATAGTCTCACACTGAGGGGGGGGGGGAAGTCAAGAAGTAAAAAGTTATATTTTTAAGTTGACTTAAGAAAGGAAAAGGATAAAGGAGTAAAAGATAACTCAACAGAAGAATAGAAGATTAAGCCTGGGAGTTAACCTAACTCAACAGAGAATTAGAAGGAAAAGTATAAGTAAGAGGCTGGGGCGCACCTATTACTCATTCTGGTTTTGGATTAGCATTTACTATTTCTCTTGAGCATTCAGTTTGGGGGTTTTGTTGTACAAACCCTTGTGAGAAACTCAGTGGTGAAATATCCACTCACCTTGTTCCACAGCTTGGTCTCGGGGATGAAAGACTCCTCCACACCATTCTAGTCTCAGGCCATCTCCATCTAGCGCTTCAGAAGGTAGCAGACCGTACTGTTCTTGTGTTTCCAGCAAGGGCACACCATCATCTAGAGGGAGGTTCGATCCAGCTTATCTTGAGGGCTTGGGGCCATTCCGACAGTTGGGTTTTGTTTCCAGGGGCAGGACCATCAGTTTGAGGGATTTTCTGGAGGGTTATCATCATTCTACATTTGTCTACAAATTGGGACGTCTTGGAGCCATAGGGGACGTCCTGTGATTCAGTAAAACTCAGATCTAGGGAGATCTGCTTGAGATCTAAGCCCAAAACTTCTCCCACAGGATTCTCATAGGCCGATCTATATTCTTGGAGAGTTTCATAGAATTTGGAGGCCTCCTTCATCAAGGCCGAACCAGCTAGGGTTTCAGTCATCCAGTGGGGCGCACCATTTAGTGGAGAATTCAGATCTACAGGGTTTGAGAGTGGATTTGGGAATTTGGACATCTGGGTTTTCCTTACAATTTCCCGATCTATCATTTGGCATATTTCTCGGGATGATTGGACACTTTTGGTAGAAGGGAAGAATTATTGAAGGCTTCAGCATTCTAGCAGGACGTGGCACCTTCCAGCTTGGAGGTTGAGCATTAGTACGGCTCAGATCTGCTTGATTCGGTCTTCATTGTATATCCAGCTTTTGGAGGCTTATTTTGTATCGTCAGGAGTATTTTGTAGCAGCTCATATCTATTGCTTGTACGACCATCTAAGGTTTATGCCAGATCGGCCATCTATTGTATTGATCTTACATTGTTCATAATAAAAAGGTCAGATCTTTGCTTGTGCTTCTACATCTTGAATATATTGTGATCTCCATGTGTTGATGAATCTTGTATGCACTTAATAACTCAATAAATTAGTAGTAGTTAGTGAGTCCAAGAAATAATTTGGCTTGGGATCATTACATTGATCTACAACTTTTTTGGGTTTTGATGCGGGGCGTACCGAAGTAGCTCCAAAAATCTGGTCTTAAAATTCAACATCGTATGACCACCCTAAAGTAAGGCGTTGAACTCATCAAGTTGGCACTCAATGAATTCCTCTAACAAAAAATTCTCCCATAATTGTTCCTTGCACCATTCCCATAACATGGCTTCGATGACCATGTTTAGTTGAGGTATGAGCATTTTCCACCATAGAAGAGTGTTCCCCTAGCTGAAGACCACCATGCAGACCTTCATGTTGGAGATCAAAATCATGAAGTGCAAAGCACATTGCCTTTCTCTCCAGCCATGGCTCAGCGGCTGAGCCATCCATGGCACTCGTGGACTCGGGAACTTAATCTTCTAGAGTTTTCCGTGAATGTGATCAGTACTTGTTGGGGCGCGTTGTGGACCCTCGGGGGTACAGGTGCTCTGACCTTATCTCTTTACAAATGGTTAGTCAAGGCCTTTGACATTTCCCTATAAGAACCTTGTCAGACCATCCACTTCCCTTACAACAATCAACTCCTACCCAAGGACTCATTCTTCCCATTAGGGTTAGCCTCCTAGAGCATGGGCACTTTTGGAGGTGTCACACCTCCTTCCCCAGCACCACATTGTGAATCTTTGCAGCGTCCTCTAACCATGATTACCACAAGGACAGGTTAAATTTTAATAAGCACTAAGTTATTAATCAATGGTTTAACTCAATGGAAGGTGTGATTATCCACAGTCGTAGAGTTGAACCCACTCTGATACCATATGTAGCGATCCCGCCGTTATGCCAAACAAGCGACATACAACATGTACATTTTTTTTTCGTTAGGAAATAACATCAATTAAACATGACACAAGGGTAATCAAAGGAATAACTCATCATCTACCAACATTAAATTCAAGGCGCAAGACTAAGCAATTTCACAACGGATCCAAACATCGTGTGAAATTTCAAGACGCCAAAATTTCTAAAAATAGATCACCATCAAAAAATTCTAGTTACTAACTCCAAAATGCATTGACCTAAGGTAAGGTGCGACGTAATCGACTTTATTCTATTGCGCAAGAGTAAACAATTTCTATAACTAACAACCATCCACATAAACCATAGTGCACAGGGAAAGTCAACCTTATGTTCATGGCACAAAAGTGTACATCAATTCTAACTCAAGGCGCAAGGGAAAAATAATCACATGACGAATCACACGTCATCGAATTCAATGCGTGCCAATAATTTATTAACTGAATCAATGTACATCCATCAATATTCCAATGCGCAAGAAATCCAAATATTTAAATCATAGCATAGTCGACGACACAGGGTAAATACTCGAAAAATTTTAAGGCGCCTAAGTAACTACACACAAGTTCATCCACGCCGAGCTATAATATAACATGGCGCAAGTAATTATTAATTAAATTAAGACGCGGACTAATAATCAATCAATCCATCCATCACATTACTTCCATTACTTACAAAGGTTACTATCCAACAATCATTCATTACATCATAAATTCATTGTGCGCAGGGTGAAATTTAACCCTTAAAATCATCCTTGAAATTTGGATGCAGATAGTAGTGGTTAAGGTTGTTTCAGAGCTTGGGCCACATGCCATGAAATCATATCTAAACTCTATTTCAAGGGAGTTTGTTGACTTGAACCTGATAACTCCATTACCTGCAACGGTCTTGTTGGCGGCCACAATAAGATCACTTCTCAATAAATGTGCAAAACTACAATGAGTATGATCGCTCTGTTATTGTAATTATCGTTCTACCGTATTCATATATATAAATGTGAGCTACTTTAGTTTGAATGGAAATAAAACCTGGTAACTTGATCATTGCAACATTATTAAGAGATTAGTGCACCATGGCACTCCACAAAATCATAGATAAGACCAGTTTCACCATTTGGGATGGAGGTTGACCAGTTACAGTAGTTACACAATACTTATCCTTCTTTAAGAAAACTAAAAACTGGGTTGGCTTGAAATTGTAATTGAATTTCCTCTTGTCCTACCTAATTTGAATTTTCTCATGAATGAAAGAGAATTGAGCCAACAATTTAATGCTTGTACATAGTATATTCAAACCCAACTTACGTGAGCCACTGAGTTATTTGGGCCGAGAACGCAACTCAATGCCTTGATAAATATTACTATTTTGGTCGTATGAAATGCGTCAGTAAGGAAACTTCTCTCGAAACATTATCGTCATATAATGTGATGGATACGGATAAGGAAATATCATATCCATTCCAATCCTATTGTTTTTATTATTTTCAATATGAGTTTCTCAAGTACTATATAAATGTTAACCCGCTAGCATGGAGCAATGTCAACACTTTCTTATCGATTGTATCATTATTCTTTTACTATCTATGATAACAGCATAACCACAAAGTAAAGGAGGCATGCAAGGATAAATGATCCATGCAGAGGCAAGGAAACTATTGGGTGAGATGCTCCATGTTATTGCACAGTTTGCATTTTAGGTCACAGGCTATAAGATAGAGGACAAACTAGTGTAATAGGAACCTTCCCCACCCAATGTCACCTTGATGGGGAGGTTCTTTCTGTTTAGGGAGGTTAGCCTAGGGGAGACGTCCTCAGTAACCTGGGGTTTGAAGAGGCAAAGGATACAAGGTCAAGTTTTAAGGTTTCCCTCCTCGCAGGTTACTACCAGTATCAGATAGTCCAGCTAATCAGCCAATAAAAGAAGTGTAGGCCCTATTGAAAACACCTGCCCGGAACAAGATAATAACAACACAATATATATATTTGCAGGCTATAACTCAAAGGGTTAGTACTTCTTTAACTATCTGATCTCATTTAATAAGCAATACAACAGATACAAGATGAAAGTCAACGTTTTGTTAATCAGCCTAAGAAAGATCATCAATTCATCAGTATCTATCCAAATGACCAAGCCAACAGTATATTCAATCAATGATTTGTTCAATAAATGCTTGACATCATCATTCAATTGCCTATAAGAGTCAAAAGCTTGTTGCATCAACTATGACGTCAGCCTAGGTTAGCAGTGTTAGGGTTAGTTAGTTAGGGTTTCAGAAATTAAATTTTAAAAGGTGGTTTTTCACACTAGAGGCTCAATGTTGGAGATCTAACCAGTGCCTTAGGGTATATGGAGTCAAAAGTAAGGGCACAAGGTCTTGGGAGGATGAAAACTTAGAGAATGGAATGTAGGGTTCTATGGTGCTGCAATGGTAGGGCCCTAGAATCAAAACCCTAGGGGAAAGAGGCTCACTCCGGTGTTGCTTAAGCAAGGCCTCGTGCTCTTTCCTCCTTCTCTAAATAAACTTGGCAAAACGGCTAGCTCAAAGTATAAATTTAAGGGAGAAAGTGTTGCAAAGGCAAGGCCTTCAAACCATAGAAGGCGAAACCCTAGGTGTAGTCAAACTAGGCCTAGGACATCTCCTCTTTTCAACCTATATCTTCAACGCTAGCTCAGAAAAAGGAATACAAGTGTAGCAACGACTAGGCTATATCTTCTTTCTTCAATGGCTGAAAACTATTTCTCAACAAGGGGACATATAGCAATGACCTACTTGTGTGCTTGCTACCTAGGGTTTAAAATCAACAAATTTATAAGTAAATGTAAGAATACTAACCTACAACCATTCAATCAAGAAGTTTTGCAGGAAAAACACTTACATATCATGAAGAAAAGCATGTGAAAACCTTAGTGGTAAACCTCCCTTGAGAGAAATGCCATAAATGCCAAGAAAAATCCTCCTTCAAAAGTTGCGCCTCACTTTAAAACACCAAAACTACCCTAGTAGGGTGCAAGAATAAAGATCTCACAAGAGAGTGAGTTGTGTTGTGTTCAAATGAGGGAAAAACATCCTCAACATATATCATTCCATGACCTTAAATTTACAAAATAGGTCATTAAAACAGCTGACAAGGATGACTACAAAAATTATATTATTTTTACATTAACTTCTAAGTAAAAGACACAAAATGAGCAAAAGGTGGGACGTCAATCCCTTCTGAGGGAGACGTTGGCCCTTTTTGGGCATGTCCAGCATCCAGAAGTTAGACGTTAGCCCCTTTAGGGCTCCTCCAAGCTGCCACACAGGCCAACAACCCATCAAACTGCCACACGCTCAGGGTGACGTCCAGATCTCCTGTGTGACCTCCTGTCCATCAAGAGGAAAACGTTCCATCTGAAGTGGGTCATCCCCCCTAGGTCGGGCTTAGCCAAAGTGTCCTAGGTGGAACGTCCTTATTTTATTCATGTGCAAAGGCTCATCATACCACTGTCCTATCTTTGCTACTGATGGGATCCCAACAACTATCTGATGGGCTCTTCAGCCCCATGGAGGTTTGAGCTAATCATCTCCCCATGTGTACCAGTCCACTAGTACTTGTCCGTCGGGTATGGTCCTGCACATCAAAAAATTCGCCCTCCATGGGCTCATCAGTCCTTGGGATCATAGCAATGTCAATCATATTTCATCATTAATTTTATCAAATACATGCATAAAACCCCTAGCATATCCTCTAATAGCTCAAAGATATTACACTGATCTACTATACAAATCTGAAGAAAAATACAAGGTAACCTATTGGGCCAGTATCCATAAGAAGAGGAAAGTTTCCAAAGGACATTATTCAAGCCATGTAACTTGAGGTGGTATGGTCTAAGGATGTCCAGTCATAGTGAAGACCAGGAGTAGGTATTGTTCGTGGGTGCCTTTGTAGGAGGCGAGATGTACCTGTCGTGGATGCAGTTTTTTCCAAGCCCCTTTATTGCCTTTATTCTTTCTTTATTCATTAATTTTTTCTTTCTTTTTGCTTCAAGGTCTTGACCAGAGGACATTGCCTTGGCGTGGTGACCAGAGCTGACAGTGTTACCCATGATTATTTTCGCAGAAATGATAAGGTTGGCTCGTGATGAGACCCCCTTTCCCTTGGCCATGCAACCAAGGGTCATTGCCCTACCATGGTAACCAAATAATGGCAATGTCATACTGCTAGATACCTATAAACATAATGGGTCGGCTCGTGATGAGACCTCCCATCCTCTTGGTTAGGTCTTGGTTTATTATTTTTCTTTGGGTCCCTTTTGTTTCTTATCGAGAGGCCTTTTATTGCCTTCTTGGGGATCCCTGGGCGAGGCATCTCTAGGTTTTATTCCCTATGGATTTTATCTCTTACCAGCTGCTTTTACCTCCTGGGCCTTTAGCCCCTTCTTCCCATAGGACAAAGTGTAATCCCTCAAATAGGTCATCCTAATGCCTGGACTAGGGGAATGGGATGGATGTATGGGAGATAAGATTTAAAATGATAATATGGTGGGAGCGGACGATGGCTCTTCAAATCCCCCCTGGTGGCTAACCAAAACCTATGGGCATGAGCTTGCTAGGGCACCCCATTAATCCCCCCAACAATGGTCAAGTGGGTTAGTGTAAGATCCAAGCAGTTGTCAGAAATGTAAGGAACCTGATGCATATATCTGAAAGTTATAATGATCAAACATGACACATACCATGATACCTGGACCAATTACCTCATGGAGCAAGATTCTTCTCTGATGCAAGTCCAATGCCGATGGTGATGGATGTTGCTGCTGCTGACAGGACAAATCTTGACGAAGAAGAAGAAGGATGGGCCCTCCAGGGCCATGCTCAGGTCAATCCTGCTCTCGGTACTCCATGTCTAGGACCTATGGGCCTCAAGACATGATCTCCTAGTTATTCCTACCAATTGGGGATAACATTTGGCTCCAACTTGGGGACATGTGCTCACTGTAGAGCGCATGAGAACCTCAGCATCTCTGGCATAAACCTGCAAACCTGCTCACACTCGAAAAGGTGCATCAACAACAAAGGTGGGGTGGTATTGCCACCCAACAAAATATAACATATACATATGAAATAAAGCAAACAATATGCATGTGAGGAAACAAACATGAAATGCAAATGGTATAATACACGAAAAATGCCTACCTATTCATACTTACCTGTACAGTCATGTCCCACCACCTTGGTGGGGTTTGAGGAGGTGTCCGCTAATGGGTAATGGGTGCCTTCTTCCTTCCAAGGTGGAAAAATAGTACGAGTTATCAACCAATTCCATCCCGACCTTGAAAGGTCTGAGCCATGATTGTGTACTTCATTTTACATTAGTTGGCTCTCCTTTCTGAGTATCCCACATCCATACCAACTCCCCTTCCTTGTATTTTCGGATCTTGTGTTTGGTTGTTCCTTGAACAACCTTGGTGTATTGTACAGAGGGAGGTGGGTGGGCTTATGTTATAAAAACTTTCTATTGGGATGGATGGATTTGCACATCTTCTTCATCTTTTTTTCTTTTCAGTATCTTCACCGTCCCTACCTCTTTGTTCTGAAACTGATCTAGGAGTTGCTGGTATTCCTCTTTCTTGGGCCACTCAATCTGGTCAAAGTCTTCTTCTGTAGAAAATGGCATATCTTCTAGAGAATATTCTTGAAGAGTTTGTATTACATCTTTCTGCACTTCATTTATGGAAGGAACGACATCTTGTATGTGGTTTCCAGTTATTGGCACATTGAGTAAACGTCTAGTTGTTCCATCTTTCAAAGGTAACCGCAAGAAGGTGAGATCCATTTCAAGGGACCCGCCTGTCATTGCACCAAACTTCCTAGACAACAACATCCCCCACACGTCTGGGACATCAACCACTATAATATCTATGTGGACGGTCTTCTCGGGGAATTCTTTCAATTGCACTTCGACATTTTCAACTACACCATGTGTGGGTATTGCTTTAGATTCAAATACACACACATTTCTGTAAGGCCTAGTTACTTTCAGGCCCATTTGCTGCATGACTTTAAGAGACATCATATTTGCACCAGCACCTGTATCCAGCATGCAATTCTTAAGGCACTTATTGTTCATCATAAGAGTCATGAAGAAAGGTGGATTTTCACCATACTGGATCCTGAAGTGGTTAGCTTGCAGCATAATTGGGGGGTCCATAGGCTCAGTCGTTCCCGAAAAGAAGGTATTAAAGCGTTCTTTAATAGAAGGGATCTTAATTGCTTCTTTTAATGGAACGTTCACATGCATCTTCAACAAAGCTCCTTCAAAATCAAAATCAAGGGTAATTTTATAAGCTTTGGATGTTTTGGGAGGAAGAACCTCAGGAGATTTTGCCTGATCAGTGGCAAGTTGCTTTGGATTCTTTCTTCGGTATACTTGGACTTCTTGCTTTTTAATATTTTCTCGTGACTCCTGGTCCAAGTTGTTAATTATTGCTAATCTTGCTACTCTGGCTACTTCATTTAGGGCCTACTGATGTTCTATATCAGTGATATTTATTTGAGGGAAACTCAAAAAGAAGTCCAGATTGTTGACTTGTTGCTGGCTGGCATTATATGGACACTTATTCTCCCAATGTGCTTCACTGCATTCGAGGCACCAAGGATTTTCATCAATGACGTTTGTAGGGGCCAGAGTATTTGGGACTTCATTTTCATTCTTCGGCTTGTAGGTTTGGTTCCCTTTCTGGAATGGCCCTTTGAATGGAGGTCTAGGTGCCTGGGTCTGGGATTTTTCAAGTCTGACGATCTGGTTCATCATTTCTTCTTGATTCTTCATGATGTTATCCACTGAAGCTTGTAGCTTACTGATACTGGTCCATAGATCCGAAGTAGGCTCAGCATTGTGTACCACTTTTTGCTTGGTATCTATTCTCCCCCTAGGGTTAGAAAAGGGCTCAATCTTAGATGAAAGGAGATTTCCTTCAATCTTGGTTGCGAGCTCTTGGGCTTCTTGAATGGATTGAGGGTCTTTGTCTCTACGAAGATACCCTAATTGGCCACTGAAAGATCTAGTATAAATGTGAACAAGATAATCATCTTTCGGATGGTGGCTTGGGGGAATTCATTGGAGTAATGCTTCAAATCTGGTATGAAATTCCCAAATAGATTCATTCTCATGCTTGGCAAGACTATTTAGTCAGGTGAGCAACATGTTCGGATCTTCTTTGATACTCCACCTTCTGAGGAATATTTTCTCAAGTCTATCCATGGTTTTGATGCTTCCATCAGGAAGGCCAAGATACCAACGTCTTGCAGCATCATAAAGGGTAGCAGAGAATAATTTCATGACTAATTCCTTAGCATCATCACTAATGGGGTGAAGCTGAAAAAATGCCCAAAAGTTACTCATATGCTCTTCGGCACTAGTGGCATCAGTGCCGGTAAACTTAGGCAACCACTTCTCATATTTGGGTGGCATTTGCCTAGGGTATCCAGGTATGGCTGACATGTCTAATGTCTTGAACAAAGTAGATGACCATTGTCTTTGATTGTTGACTGGGTTTGTAGTACCAGTTTGAGAAGTAGACATGTTTAAAGGAAGTCTCTTTCAAAAAGTGACTTGACAACAGGTGAATTTGCAGGAGGCTTCCTTTTGAAAGCTAAAGGAGGATTATTGAATCTCCTTTTGGTTTGTGGAGTCGCCAGATAGTTTTCCTGAAACTATCAAAGAATAGGGGAATAAAGTATTAGTGGAGTCACTAGGTAATATTGTAAGTGAAAGGTCTTTGAGGCAAGGCTTACCAAAGGATTTGTCATTGAGGAAGATTGACTCAGTGTTCCCCGGCAGCAGCGCCAAAAATGTTATTGCACAGTTTGCATTTTAGGTCATGGGCTATAGGATAGAGGACAAACTAGCGTAACAAGAACCTTCCCCACCCAATGTCACCTCGATGGGGAGGTTCTTTCTGTTTAGGGAGGTTATCCCAGGGGAGACGTCCTCGGTAACCTGGGGTTTGAAGAGGCAAAGGATACAAGGTCAAGTTTTAAGGTTTCCCTCCTCACAGGTTACCACCAGTAACAGATAGTCCGGCTAATCAGACAATAAAAGAAGTGTAGGCCCTGTTGAAAACACCTGCCTGGAACAAGATAATAACAACACAATATATATATTTGCAGGCTATAACTCAAAGGGTTAGTACTTCTTAACTATCTGATCTCATTTAATAAGAAATACAACAGAAACAAGATGAAAGTCAATGTTTTGTTAATCATCCTAAGAAAGATCATCAATTCATCAGTATCTATCCAAATGACCAAGCCAACAGTATATTCAATCAATGATTTGTTCAATAAATGCTTGACGTCATCATTCAATTGCCTATAAGAGTCAAAAGCTTGCTGCATCAACTATGACATTAGCCTAGGTTAGCAGTGTTAGGGTTTCAGAAATTAAATTTTAAAAGGTGGTTTTCCACACTAGAGGCTCAACGTTGGAGATCGAACCAGTGCCTTAGGGTATATGGAGTCAAAAGTAAGGGCACAAGGTCTCGGGAGGATGAAAACTTAGAGACTGGAAGGTAGGGTTCTATGGTGNTGCAATGGCAGGGCCCTAGAATCAAAACCCTAGGGGAAAGAGGCTCACTCCGGTGTTGCTTAAGCAAGGCCTCGTGCTCTTTCCTCCTTCTCTAAATAAACTTGGCAAAACGGCTAGCTCAAAGTATAAATTTAAGGGAGAAAGTGTTGCAAAGGCAAGGCCTTCAAACCCTAGAAGGTGAAACCTTAGGTGTAGTCAAACTAGGCCTAGGACGTCTCCTCTTTTCAACCTATATCTTCAACACTAGCTCAGAAAAAGGAAGACAAGTGTAGCAACGGCTAGGCTATATCTTCTTTCTTCAATGGCTGAAAACTATTTCTCAACAAGGGGACATATAACAATGACCTACTTGTGTGCTTACTACCTAGGGTTTTAAAATCAGCAAATTTATAAGTAAATGCGAGAATACTAACCTACAACCATTCAATCAAGAAGTTTTGTAGGAAAAACACTATATCATGAATAAAAGCATGTGCAAACCCTAGCTGTAAACCTTCCTTGAGAGAAATGCCATAAATGCCAAGAAAAATCCTCCTTCAAAAGTTGTGCCTCACTTTAAAACACCAACACTACCCTAGTAGGGTGCAAGAATTAAGATCTCACAAGAGAGTGAGTTGTGTTGTGTTCAAATGAGGGAAAAACATCCTCAATATATATCATTCCATGACCTTAAATTTACAAAATAGGTCATTAAAACAGCTGACAAGGCTGACTACAAAAATTATACTATTTTTACATTAACTTCTAAGAAAAAGACACAAAATGAGCAAAAGGTGGGATGTCAAGCCCTTCTAAGGGAGACGTTGGCCCTTTTTGGGCATGTCCAACATCCAGAAGTCAGACGTTAGCCCCTTTATGGCTCCTCCAAGCTACCACACGTGCCAATAACCCATCAAACTACCACACGCTCAGGGTGACGTCTAGATCTCTTGGGTGACCTCCTGTCCATCAAGAGGAAAACGTTCCATCTGAAGTGGGTCATCCCCCCTAGGCCAGGCTCAGCCAAAGTGTCTTGGGTGGAACGCCCTTCTTTTCTTCATGTGCAAAGGCTCATCATACCACTGTCCTGTCTCTGCTACTGATGGGATCCCAACAACCATCTGATGGGCTCTCCAGCCCCATGGAGGTCCGAGCTAATCATCTCCCCATGTGTACCGGTCCACTGGTACCTGTCTGTTGGGTATGGTCCTGCACATCAAAAACTTCGCCCTCCATGGGCTCATCAGTCCTTGGGATCATAGCAATGTCAATCATATTTCATCATTAATTTTATCAAATACATGCATAAAACCCCTAGCATATCCTCTAATAGCTCAAAGATATTACATTGATCTACTATACAAAGCTGAAGAAAAAGACAAGGTAACCTATTGGGCCAGTATCCATAAGAAGAGGAAAGTTTCCAAAGGACATTATTCAAGCCATGTAACATGAGGTGGTATGGTCTAAGGATGTCGTTGTACCTGTCATGGATGTTGTTTTTTCCAAGCCCCTTTATTGCCTTTATTCTTTCTTTATTCATTACTTTTTTCTTTCTTTTTGCTTCAAGGTCTTGACTAGAGGACACTGCCTTGGCATGGTGACTAGAGATAACAATGTTACCCATGAGTATTTTCACAGAAATGATAAGGATGGCTCATGATGAGACCCCCTTTCCCTTGGCCATGCAACCAAGGGTCATTGCCCTGGTGTGGTAACCAGATAATGGCAATGTCATACTGCTAGATACCTATGAACATAATGGG
>ML782035.1:86264-105195 GCA_009831015.1 Picea engelmannii
TACCATGATACCTGGACCAATTACCTCATGGAGCAAGATTCTTCTCTGATGCAAGTCCAATGTCGATGGTGATGGATGTTGCTGCTGTTGACAGGACAAATCTTGACAAAGAAGAAGAAGGATGGGCCCTCCAGGGCCATGCTCAGGTCAATCCTGTTCTCGGTACTCCATGTCTAGGACCTGTGGGCCTCGAGACATGATCTCCTAGTTATCCCTAGAAATCAGGGATAACACTCCACGCAGAGGCAAGAAGACTATTGGGAAAAAAGAAAATGAACGCAGAAAATTTAACACAATTTCTGAGTTAAATGTGTCCACCCATTTCCCTGGCTAATAGAACAAATTGTTGATTGAGGGAGTCCCCTAATCACAGAGGATTGAGCACGAATTCTGGGTTAATGGAGACCACCCAGTTCGTTGGCTTAAGAAAAATGAAAAGTTGAGTTAGTAAGTCCCTAAATCGGAGAGGATTGAACATGAATTATGGGTTAATGGAGACCACCCAGTTCACTGAGATTACAATGTTGCATTACAACCTTTCATAATAAAAGAAGGGAATTTTATTTTAAGGCTTCTCATAGAACATGCTACGAAGATTTATTGTAATAAAAAACAAATTATGCACATTTCTCTTCTTTTGTGTATTGACAAAATAGAACACTTATAACTATGGATCCGAAACAGTTCAGAAACAAAAACCATAATAACCTTTTCTAAATAACAAAAATGCAACCTTAAGGATCCATGTCGTCCATCTCTTCTTTTAATAGTTAACATTATCGAACACGTATAACTATGGGGATCAAATATTTTTCTAACACACTATAGTGTGGTTGAAGACCAAATCCATCAAAACATTTTTCTAACATAAAGCGAATTACAAAAGGAATAATAATTTTTTTATTAAATAAAACACAATCTCAATAGACAGTGTTATGCACACGGTAACATGCAGACTATGCATGCATGCTTTCATGCAAGTTTCACATGAAACAAGTTTAAATGAACGCAAATCTACTTCTGGACATTATGACTGAAATCGTTGGCATCCAGAAGATATTCTCCCCTGTTAACATTTGAAGTTACAAGTCAAAACATCTTTTGTATGTCCACAATACCATATCAGTGCAAACAAATGTTGCATTTATGTGATAACTAAATATATTAAATGCCAAAGGAACATCAGAACATTGTGCACATACAACAACTATAATGTAGTCATTTCCCATTCTAGAGATTAATTAGACTAAAAACCTACTACTCGAACCGAAAACTAACACACTACTAGCAGCCGATCATCCACTGAGAGTATATTCAACTAGTTTTGTTTTTATTTTAGATCACAAGTATACTAAGATCCACCAAATCCATTGTTTCAATTATTGTAACAACACATATGCAAAAAAACTAATGACAAGAAGACGTCATCAGACTACCAAAACCATGCAAGTATAAATTTATTCACAATACAATTAATAGTTTTACTCGAAATACTGTGACCGACAATGACAAATATGAAGTCATGGTCCCGCGCTTGCGCTCCGACCATCTCTTGCTCGCTAACCTCTGAGACCTCACCGATACCTCCCAGCCAACGCTATGGGTACTCTTCTTCTCCCTTAGCCCCCTGAGCCGCAAAGGGGCCACACACACAACCAGAAAAACTAGCTCTCAACTCGCCTCACAAGGTCGAACTACCACTCTCTATCCAAGATGCGTATCCCAACTCCCACAAGAAAAATCAGTCAAGAGTAAAATTCGGCAACAAAACCTTTCACAAACTAGACGTGATCCATTCTCCTCCTCTTCCATTTCTTTTATAGAGTTTTCTTAGTGACTTGTTTCTAGAGTGCATATTAAATTATTTTCATTAAAAATTAATTAGGGAAATTCTCCCCCATACACTTGTCACCCGATCCCTTAATTGCACCAAAAATTCATTTAATTGATTAATTTAAATTTCTAAATTCCCCCACCCACCTAAAAGCATTTCTACAAACGCTCCTTAATGTCCCTTTATTCCCTCACATTCCCTTAATGACTGACGCCTTTCTTAAAGCTTAGTTGAGTTTGAAATTGTAAAGTTCTCTAGACTAGATTCCCTTCTATGTTCCACATTCCTTTTGTATTTAAGTTTCCCCTTTTTGGTCTAAGTTCTAAATTAGCAAGTTTTGCACATAGCCAACAATTAAATTTTTGGATAAATTATTTCTCCTTTAATTTTTAAATTTGATTTTTCTTCACCCCCCTTTTATTAATTGATTAATTAGTTTTAGTCCTTATACCCCCAATTAGACCTATTCTCTAATTTCAATTACACTTAGCAAAATTGTTTTTAAGGGAAATTTTATAATTATTAAACTTTACTCTTACAACATTTATTTTAAGGCTGACCAAGTCAAAATGAGATAATGTTTTCAAGGTACCTAGGTTCATTGACTCACCAATGTTAGAACCGCAATGTTCCCTTCAAGATGCACTACTTTCTCTAAGGGTGCCACTCATTTCATTTATGCGATGTGCCACTCGCATAAATGAAATGAGTGGCACATATCTAGTAGGCTTTTGCAAGGCTGCTACCACATCTCTCCAAGGGTGCCACTCGCTTTTTGACTGATTTTGGTAGGCATCTACCCTTGGAGTCAATACTATGTTGGGAAACCTTGTGGGAGACTAAGGGCCTATAAGGAATAAGGACCTTGCCTTATTGCATGCCCCTTAGAATATTCATGAGTGACTGTCTCAATCTTCCCTCACAACATTGTGGATCTCTCGAACCAGGTAATCGTTAACCTAGAGTTTCAGCCACAACAAGAGTGGTAAAAGTTTTTGGTAGGGCTGCTGCTACACCTTTCCCTCCATATCTATGGTTGTCGTGTGTGACCCCTTTATTCCAAATGTGAGTTTGGTTAGCAAGCTATCGTCAACATGCATCCATCAACGAAACATGTCAGCAATACAAAGTCAGCATCATAATATACCAGTCATATATCACATATGAAATAACAAAAATACTCAAACCATAACAGTCCACTCCCTAACTCGATCCAGAGTCCAAGGAGGTCCATCAATTCCATCGACATCCTCAATCGGTCTAGAGTCCTACACACTCATGAAAAACCAGTCAATAGCAATTTTTGATACAATATAATAAAATATGCATCATCATATCCACCACATCATCATAATCCATAAGTGAAATTGTGAATCATTTAATGAACCAGATCAATTGCATGCAAGTGTCCTCAAAGAATAAGTCGCATCGGGTGTGCACAAGAGAGGGATGTTATAGTAACATCCTGCTCTTGTGCAAACATGATTGGACTTATTCTTTGAGGACACTTGTGTGCAAGTGATCTGGTTCATGATATGATTGATTGTTTCAGTTATGGATTATGATGATGTTGTGGATATGATGATATGTTATTTGATTATATTTGTATCGATAGGTGTTATTGATTGGTTTGTCCTGAGTGTACAGGACCCTGGACAGATTGAGGATGTCGATGGAATCAATGGACCTTCTTGGACTCTGGATCGAGTCAGGGAGTGGATTGTTTATGGTTTGAGTATTTCTATTATTGCATATGTGACATATGACATGTATATGATGATGTTGATTATGGATCGCTGGCATATTTCATTGATGGATGTAGGCTAATGATTTCTTGCTAATCAGACTCACATTTGGAGTAAAGGGGTCATGCACGACAACTAGAGATGTTGATGGAGAGATGTGGTAGCAACCCTGCCAAAGCCTACTAGCACTCGTGTCGTGGCTCAAACTGTAGGTTAACGATTACCTAGTTCGAGAGATCCATGATGCCATGAGGGCAGATTGAGAGAGTCACTCACGAAGATTCTAAGGGGAACGCAATAAGGAAGGATCCTTATTTCTTATAGTCCCTTAGTCTCCCACAAGGTCACCTAACAACATATTGAATCCAAGGGTAGACGTCCACCAAAATCAGTCAAAAGGACAGTGGCACCCTTGGAGCACGTCATGTGTCTTGAAAGGAATGTCACATAAATGGAACTTGAATGAAGGCGAGTGGAACCCTTGGAGCATGTAGTGCGTCTTGAAGGGAACGTCGCGGTTTCAACATTGGTGATTCAATGAAACTAGGTACCTAGAAAACAATATCTCATTTTGACATGGTCATCCTTAAGATAATTCTTGCATGAGTAAAGTTTAAAAATTATGAAAATTCCCTAAACAATTTTTTTTTTTATAAGCCTAATTGAATTTAGAGATTAGGTCTAATTGGGGGTATAAGGACTAAACCTAATTAATCAATTAATAAAGGGGGGATGAAGAAAAATCAAATTTAAAATTTAAAGGAGAAAGAATTTATCATAAAAATTTAATTGTTGGTTATGTGCAAAACTTGCTAAATTAAAACTTAGTCCAAAAAGGGGAAACTCAAATACAAAAGGAATCTGGAACATAGAAGGGAATCTAGTCTAGAGAACCTTCCAAATCCAAATTCAACTAAGATTTAAGAAGGGCGTCAATCATTAAGGGAATGTGAGGGAATAAAGGGACATCGAGAAACATTTTTAGGATTGCTTTCAGTTGGGTGAGGGAAATTGTCAATTTAATTTAATTGATTAAATGAAATTATGTTGCAACTAAGGGATCGAGTGACAAGTGTATGGGGGATAATATTCCTAATAAAAATTTAACAAAAAGGAATTTAATGTGCAATTTTGACAACTATTCACTAAGAGAACTTTATAAAAGAAATGGTTGAGTATGGGTATGGGGACAATTGTTTTGTGTAAGGTTATGCTGCTAGATTTTTTTCTTGACTGATTTTTCTTGTGGGAATTTGGATACCCAACTCAGATAGAGAGTGGTATCTTGACCTTGCGAGGCGAGATGCGAGCTATATTTCTCTCGTTTGTGTGTGTGGCCCCTTTGCGGATCAGGGGTATCAGGGGGAAGAAGAGTACCCCTAGAGTTCGTTGGGAGATATTGGCGAGGTCTCAATGGTTAGAAATCAGGATCTAGATGGAGCGCAAGCACTAGATAGCCACTTGGATTCTTCACCTTTGGTTACAGTACACATGTGTAGAATTTTCATTTGTAATTAGTTAAAAATATGTTTATGGGTTTAGATGTTAATGAAAATGGTAATGGATTTTTGGAACTGTAGTGGGTAAATTTACTGGAATCACTGCCTTTACTTGAACCCGAGTTCAATGTGTGATTCCTTGTCCTTGTTTTATTATTCTGAGCATTCGAATTATTTATTGGATCTGGAATCATTGCCTTCAATTGAAAATGAGTTGGATGTGTGATCCCTGCCTTTTCAATTTTAGTTTGAGCATTGGAATTTGTAATGGAGCTTGGATCACTGTTAGTCTTCTGGCTTGATGTGCTTTTATCTGGAAATGAAGTGAAATCTTAGGGGCATTGACTATCAACACAACTCTACCCCAACAATATTTTTGTTGGAACTGCCTTCACCAACTTGCAGATTGAAAATATTCTCTTCAATCTTCCAAACCCCAATGGTTTATTCTCTGTTTAGAGTTAGAGAAAAAAAGGTTCACATACCCTTTACAAAAAACATGCAGATTTTAGATCTTTCGACAACTTCTTTTCCACCTCACGGTGTGCACTTTCAATTTCTTAAAAACATTTTTACAACAACTAAGCTTTGTGCAACAGATGTAGGGGACAATGCAGATTTTTATGAGGCAGGTAGTATTGTACCCAAAGACGAAACATGATCTTTTATCAATCCCTTCCTATGCCCTGACCTACAAAGAAAAGTCGAAACTGACTATCATGAGTGTCTGCTTCATCTGCAGCTTTATTAAGGACTCATGCATTTTATAAATAGTTTACCCACCTTTTGCACCGATGGTAGTCAAACACATAATTGCATGTTTTTAACAACTATCATCTACGGAGCGTAATTGTCTTTCATTCATATGCCGAAGTGTAACTTTAGAAACAAACACATTTATGATAACTTCATAAGTATTAACACATCCTATTGGGATCAAATATTGACCAACAATAAGTGACTACTGTATCTGTAGGCCTGGGATAATGGCTCTCGAAAATGGAAGGATGCAAGTGAATATGGAACAAGAGAAATCTGAAATTTCCTTTCATGCTTGGTCAGTCAAAACTTAATCGTATTTGGCTATGATTCACAGGGAACTTGGTCTCTTGCCACCTCCATCTTGGGCAGTGCCTGTACCACCTTTGTTGTTGAATCAACGACAACCACCTCTTCCCACATTGTTCTTTTACTTGGTTACCCAACACATAATGCACGAGGTAAGTTTGGTAATCCCAAAGTTCTTCTTTGTGTTTGAAAATCTTCCCAAAGATCTTCTCGGTGTTTTTGCAAATCTTCCCAAAGATATTTGTTATGTTTTACAAATCACCTCCTCAGTTTACTCTGCGATTTACTTCATCTTAGACCCCCTTTTTTTACTCATCATTGATTACCCAGTGCATGCATTTCCTGTAATGACCCGAATCATTACGACTACAAGCGAAGCAAAAAGTGAATTTTTTTTTTGTTTTTAATTAGGAAGGCAACGAAAGCAACAGTTGAACCACACAACTTGATGACGAACACACCGACACAAATCAGGAAACAGACAACAATGACTCAACGCACTAGCACAACGAGCAACTGGGCGAAACATGCGTAAATAAAAAAGATAGAAACGACTACCTGCCCGACACAAACATGACAATGCCTACAAGCTAAAGGACAACATCCACAATCCCGACACAACAGCCTCGATGACCATTCACTAGAACCTCTATGGTGCACAAACTAAACGCATGAAGGTGTTACAACCCAAGTACCAACAACAACTATAATGAACAAATGCCCACAACGGGTAGCACAGACTCCAGCCAAGTTATTATTCTCTTCTATCCATTAGGGCGCGCAATAATCGCCTCATCAGGAATCATGTCGTTGCCAGGTGATAGGCTCGACAACAACTGTGGTGCAACAACATAACTGGACCCTCAACACAAGCTAAAGTCAACACACTAGGAGATCAAGTTAACTATCTAACCCCTGACGACTAACCCTAGCACCCAATCGACAAGTCAACAAGATGAATATGACTTTTATACAACACAATAATTTCCTTGCGCAAAAAAATCAATCTGTACATATTAAATGATTATTATTAAACAATAGTTCGTTGCAACTGTATTCCAATACCCAATGTTAGATAAGTATAAATTTATTTCCTTGAAAACTGAACCTAGATTACTATCTTATAAGACTTGAATTATACACCGAATAAAATAGTTTTAGTGCAATTGAACACCAAGTTATTCACATAAAAATAAATTGATTACAACTAATTGATGTGACTTATCAATCCAATGTATCACTGGCATGTAAGTCGTTGTCACATGATTCACAACTTAACAATAAAAGAAAAGACGAGGAAAAACACTATAATCACTGTCTAAACAAAGGAGTTACTATATCTATATAAAAACGCTATCAACCATCCATTTGTTGCCTAAAACGGTATGCTATCCCTGTGTAAAGAAAATATAAAATATATTATTGTTGTTTAAAATTTACTGTGTAAAATATACAATTAAAACTAAAACTATCACTTCACAAATTACAGGCTGTCTATTACATTCACAATTAAAACACTGTCTATAATATGCTACCAATCAATAAATCGCTATCAACATTAATTCACTGTCGGAAATATGAATAGTTGTCTAACAATTGCAAATCACTAGTTTAAATTCTGAGTTGTTTAAGTGCAAGGATAGATTGAATTTTTCTTAAACATAATTATTGTTAAACTCGTTGTCAATATACATGATACAATTATTAATAATTATTAAGCACAGGGATAGATTAAGCACAAATATTATTAAATTATCTCTCAGATCTATACACAACAATTGTTACCAACTTTGCAGTCAAATGTATTAAGGTCGCAGTCATGCACATGAAAAACATTGTCAACCATCAATCGTTGTCTGAAGGATCAATTGTTGTTTAAGACAATATCGTTGTCTGTAAAGATAATTAGGGAAATCGTGGGTATATAGACTTTCCTTAAAAAAATAAACTCGCTACCATAGATGAACAAGCTATATAAAAAAACTGCTATAGAAATTCGTTGTATGAAGATCAAATTCGCAGTCATACAATGTAATAAATTTATCCAACCAATTACACAGTCATACAATGTAATAAATTTATCCAACCAATTACACAGTCAAAATGCAGCGAACCATTCACTGTCATTCACAACAACCATGTAAATAAATTTGTTGTTCATTAAATAAAGGAAAGTCTGTCAAATGCACGATTTGTTATCCATGAAATTTGTGGGGTCATTGTTAATTAAAACATATGAGGTCGTTGCCCATTAACACCAGATGTTTCTATGAAAACCAACATGCAGGGTTTATGTTGCCTAGAACATATAAAACGTTGTCAAATGTATTCAATCACAGTCACATTTTACAGGTAAACTCGTGGTCCCATCATTCAATGTGCAGAGTAAAAGGATGTTATTGTTGGCACAAGGATAGGTGAAATCACAGAGAAATTATACAATAAGATGGCATAAAGGATGTGAAATCGCAGAGGTAGAAACATTGCCAAATCAAGGTAAGAATGCGTTGAGTTTTTTTCATAAGAAAACGCGTTCAATAATGGGTAATTCCGTTGCCCATTTCAAGGTAAGATTTTCATTGAGTTTTATAATAAGAAAATGCATGCATCAACGCACCTAGTAAAAAACATATATTAAAAACACATACATTAAAATGCATCCATTATTCATAGCAAAAACACACCCTTATACACAGTAAACATGATGGCATTCAAGTATAAATTTGTTGTTGTTCAAGTGTAAAAAGATGTGGGCGTTCAAGGTAAAGTTTTCGTTGTATTTCAGGCATAAATTCACTGTCCTTCCAATGGGAATAACATAGTCCAGATATAAATTAAAACGCTAACATTCAAGTGAAAAAAAAAATAGTCCATATATAAAATGAAACGTTGTCATTAAAAATCGCAAAGAATAAAATACCATCCAAACGTAGAGGTGATGTAAAGACGCAAAGAGTATTAAGCTGTTCGCAGAGAGAAATGATGAACAATACACAACAAATATATAAATTAAATGTTGTCAACAAATATTCCATCGCAGACACAGTAAATTCACAGACACAACATAAATAAGTGCAAACACTACCATATTAAAACGATGAGATTTACCGATCAATGTGTTGGGATTCATCAATCAAAACACGGAGTTTTACCAACCAAAACGTAGAAGAAATCAATCACAAGAAATCGCAAGACCAATCATTCAACCAGGAATCAATCAATGCAGAGATAGTAAGGGTAGATGAATGGGAAAAAATTATCATTCGCTCATCATCCACGCACAGAAAAGCAGGGCATTAGAATCTATAGGTCTATTAACACCGAAGTGATGACCGTCGATTCGGCTCTTGGCCGACTACTCAGGAATGGACTAATGATCTAGGGATAAGGACGGAAGATAAAGCACAATATTTTCATAATAATCAATAAAACAAAATAGAATAGTCATAGCAATCAGGGATCAGGTTTCCAAGGAAATCAATTCAAAAGAAGCGAGCGTAAAACTATGATGAAAATAAGTTCTTGATTAAAAATGCTGAGTAAAACAAAATTATTTACACAATAGAAGTATAATAATGAAAGCGCAAGAAAAATAATAATATACCATTCAAATAAACTCATGCGTACCATAGCCCAAGGTGATGGCTTTGAATCATTGTCCAGTGCGTGCTCCGTCTAGCTCTCACTTTTCGATCGATGTGACTTCACCGATACCTCCCAGCTAATGCTAGGGGTACTCTTCTTCCCCCTGAGCCCCTCGAGCTGCAAAGGGGCCACACACATTATACTAGAGAACAAATAGTATCGATCTTGCCTCGCAAGGTCAAGCTACCACTCGTTACTCGAGCTGGGTATCCCAACTCCCACAAGATAAGTAAGTAAAGACAAAAATTATATAGCGTAATGTTACGCATAAAGATCACGTCCATACTCCTCCTCCTCCATCCTTTTTATAGAGTTCCTAAGTCATTTCTTTCCCAAATTCCCATTTAATTTACGAGGGAGGTTTTTTCTGAATTAAATTAATGAAAAAAAAATAAATGGGAATTTGGGAAAGAAATCACTTAGAAACTCTATAAAAAGGATGGAGGAGGAGGAGTATGGATGTGATATTTATGCGTAACATTACGCTATAGAATTTGTGTCTTGACTGACTTATCTTGTGGGAGTTGGGATACCCAACTTGGGTAATGAGTGGTAGCTCGACCTTACGAGGCGAGCTATGTGCTAGTTGTTCTCTGGTATAGTGTGAGTGGCCCCTTTGTGGCTCAGGGGGATCAGGGGGGAGAAGAGTACCTCTAGTGTTGGTTGGGAGGTATCGGTGAAGTCACATCAGTCAGCAAGTGGGAGCTGGACAGAGCGCACACAGAACAACGACTTGGAGTTGTCACCTTGGGCTACGGTACGCATGCATTTATTTGAATGGTAGATTATTATTTTTCTTACGCTTTCATTATTGTACTTCAATTGTGTAAATAAATGTGTTTTTCTCAGCATTTTTAATCAAGAACTTAAATTCATAATAGCTTTACGCTTGCTGCTTTTGAATTATTTTCCTTGGCAACCCGATTGTTATAACCCTAAATTGCACCACACATGCTTACCTGGCATCAGGCCAACTCATATCCCTTCTTTGCCAAAAATCTGTTGAACAACTCTTTGAAAATCCTCTTGTGTAAAGGCCCACGCGCCCTAACCCATTACTGCACGCGTGTACACGCTAGCTGACTCACAACATCCCGCGTGTACCTACCAAAGCATGAAAAAAGGAAAGTTGTCGACGAAACAAAAAGCTATGGGTTAGTTAACTGAAACTCCCGGCCATGCATGGCCGAGGGTTCATCCAAAACCCTAGCTCCTTCTAGCCTATAAAAGAAGGGGTAGGGGTACCATTTGGAAGAGGAAAAAATATAGCGAAGAAAATCTGCCCATTTATGTAATCCATTGTCCCAACCCTTTAGCCTTTCCTCATGCCAAAGGAGATTTAACGCAAAGCAGTTGAAGGACAGAAGAAGAGGAGCCCAGGATCAAATTCAAGGAGCGATGGTCGGTCTCAGCTTTTGTAAGTTGATTCACTTTCAGTAATAAAAAGAATGCTTTTCCCGTCCCAATTCATGAATTGTCTATGGTTTGATTAATTTATGCTTGATTTCTAACCCTTGAGTATAGAAGTAGCATGCATGCATAGTTGTTTTTTGTCTTGAGTGCAGGTCATCTATGGAAGGAGTAGCGCAAGCAAGTAATCAAAGCACAACGGAGGATATACATCGAACGCCGGTAATAAGGTAGGTGATCCTTTTCCATGCATTTACTGAGAAAAAGGGGTTTAAATCTTGAGATGTAGGTAAAAAATTAGTTTCTATTCGGTCAAATCTGCATGCAAGTCTGACCCTATTTTTCTAGTCCATAGGGTGTTTTCCCAACAATAGAATTGGCGACCATACTGGGGAGAATACTCTTTAGGGTTCCTGGATTTATTTAAATTTTTGGGTAGTTTAGAGACTAGGTTTTCTGTTTTTTCTTTGCTTGTCTTTTTCTTTTATTTCTGTAAGGTCTGAGCTAGTAGGGAGTCTGGTTTTCTATACCAGCTTTCCCTGACTTTTGCTTGACTGTATTTTTCTAGACACACAGAGGTACATGTGGCCTGCAGAAGGCCTGAACGCGTGTACCCGTGCCCTATCCTCTGACACCCCACGTGTGAACGCTAGCTGTAGAGATAGCAGTGGCGTGTAGGAGTTCAGAGAACCTTAGAGGCAGTCCTCCTCTTCCCTGTTAGAATCACACATTCTCAGGGGGGGTTTCTGGAATCCTGTCTGAAGTCTTGCTTGAATTCAGTCCTATCTCAGATCGCTTTTTTTTTTCCTTATTATTTTTCCTGGCATTATTTGTTTTTGCTGTTAAAAAAAAAAGTATCCAAGCCTGCTAGGGATCTTGGTTATCAATACCAGAGGCCTCTTCCTGGTATGGACTGTCTGTTTTCATATTTTTCCTTAGTATTTATATATACACATGGCTTGTACAAGGTCAGCCCGCGTGTACACACTCTCTGTCTCTGTTCAGCATGCGTTTGCACGCGTGTTGTTTGAGTGACAGTCGCGTGCCTGTACAAGCTACTTTTTGTTCAGGGTGGGGCAGTCATCCCCTCCTTTGATAAGAAGTATTTCTCTCAGGTGTTTGAATCTATGTTTGAATAGTTAGTAGCTTAGGATTCATCTTACCCTTAGCCTGCTTTTCCTCAGTTAATAGTTGACAGAAAAATAAAATAAAAATGAAAATTGTTTTACGGTTTTTAGACAAGCGTGAGATTCATTGTTTGTTCAATTGCCTTTGTGTGATTCTTCAAATCTGATTCTTTGTGATCTGCTCTTTAAGCCAGAATTGTTTTTCTTGGTTTTTTGCTTGTCGGTATTTTCCCTTTTCTGCTTTACTAGCACTTAAATAAATAAATAAATCTCTTTTCATTTTCTTATTTGGTTAAAGAGTGTGTTTTTGCATCATTAGCTAGGGAAAAGTCTTTTATTTCGTAAGTTTTTTGTAGTTCACTTAGATCATAAGTAGCTTGTAGTTGAGCGAAATTCCTTTAAGTTTGTTGTATAAAATCTTAGAAAAATTAAAAAAAAAAAAAACTTTCTTTGTGAAAAGTTGTTGAAATTTTGCATTTAGTAAAAGTTTTTTGTTTCCAGATTTTTCATTCATTTTTGCTTTCGTCTTTTACACATCATCAGTTTCACCCTCATACCCCTTAACGTAAGATAAATCCATAAAAACAACACTAATTTTAAAATCTACTATACTTTTATGTTTGTAGGGTTCACAAACTAGTTCATGACTAGGGCCTTGGATTAGGTTGGAGAGGAAACTCTTCAAGGCCATTCAAAACCAAACATTAGAGTCTAAGATAGGGAGTGTCTAAGTCTAGTTTCATGGAAGTTATCTGGGACCCCCCTCTAACACAAGGGATAAACACGAGGTTGTGTGCGGAAAAGTAGCAGAGATAACCCCTCCAAAGTCGGACCAATCGTAGTGGAGAACACATATAGAGGGCTTATTTTGGGATTTCGTTGTTTGCATTTGCCACGGGGATTCGTGGGTCTCGAATCCATTCGAGGTCCTCAGTTGTCTTCCAGACCATTTTCTCTCGATACCCTTGACAGGTTTCGGGCTCGATACCCTACTCATTGTGGTCTACCTGACTTTCGACTGTACCCGCTTGGTGACTGTTTGTGTGCTGGCAACCTAGTTGCCGATCTTTTTAGGGACATACACAGGTGACTGCGGGGGTATACCACGGTACCTAGGACAGAAATCAGGCCATGCTTTGCAGAGTATACCTAGAGGGTTCTTCCGTGTTCGAGTTGCATTTGCACCGTAAGTTTCTCTAGTGTTGGTTGTTGTAACTGTTCTTCCAAATAAGTTTAGTGATTGCTTGTCTTATCTCTTAGGGGATTCTTTTTAGTGTGTGTTACTTTTGAATGTTTAAAATACCTTAGCATGTCTTGGATCTTCTCACACAGTGGAGGATCCCGAGCTCCGCCGGTCACGAAGGCTTCTTGGCCTGCCGTCGGTTACACTGGAGCCACCCCCGCCACCTTTAAGGTGGAATCTAGACCAACAAGGGTCTTTTGAAGCGACCGGGTTACAAACGTTTGTGCCCAAACAACTCCCGGAGGAATCAACCACCAATCTTGGCTCGGTTGAAACCCCAACCACTGATATCTTGGCACCATTTATTGTACCAATCCAATTTCACGAACGTCAGACAGTGCCTCACACAGCAATGGAAACAAATGTTGTTACTCCTTCTGGGAATTTGTCAATTCCCATCACAGTTTCCACCATAGGAGAATCATCTCCTAACTTACCGTCGTCGGTCCTAGCCACCATGGTCTCAGCCGCAACTACGTCGCACAGTGGACCGAACCCTTCTATGGCGGCGATCACAACCCCCTTCACACCTAGTGCGACATGCTCTCCATTTTCATACAGTATGCCTAGTTCGGGAACAAGTCCTGTACTAACCTACTCCACTTTACAGACTTTGGGTCTGGGGGCAAGGAGCTCTAGCGCTCCTTTGCAAGGTCACCTTGGGGGCACTCCTATCCCTTTTTACGCTTTTCCTTATGCAGGAGGTCATATCCCTCCTTCGTCCCCTTCGCTTGGTGGTCCACATCAGTAGTCCACTAGGTAGCCTACACACACGAGTTTATTTGGAGCAGGGAGTTAGGGACCCCCTTCACACAGTATGCCGGTGGGTTCAACACCGTTTTCTTGGAACAACACGTTTGGTAACAACACATTCTCATCAGCCGCTTTTTCGACTGGGGGCAACCCCATCTTTGGAAAATCTACTCCTGCACAGGGTATTATTCCTGCACAGGGGGCACACATAGAAGGACCTTGGAACTTAGGACAAGGATCTGTTCCCTCCTCTGGAATGTCGTTCCGAGGTAATTCTTTCCACAGTCAATGGAACCCTGGACAGACTACTATGCCTCTCCCCGTAGGAATGGCATGGGGTAATCCTTCCCAAAGTCCTTCGAATACAATGCATGCCCAACACTCTATGTCCTTTATGGGAAATCAGTCGATGATGTCTCCACAGATGCAAAATCCTTACGTTGGTCAGGGCCATGGTTTCTACCAGAATCCGGGCTAGCAGCCAAACTTTTCCTGGCAACCTGGTGCCAGTCAAACTCCAGGACCATTTTTCCTAGGTTATCAGCAACAACCCAAACTACCATTCCTGGTGACTTTACACTTGCCATATTTTACAAGGTTGTTAAATGATCCTATTTGTCACAATCCACGTTGGCCTCCTATGCCGACGAAGTTGCCTTCGGACATTCCAAAGTTCGAGGCCAAGCCTAATGAAGATCCAGGTAATCATGTGACTACCTTTCATCTTTGGTGCTCATCTAACTCATTGAAAGATGACTCCATACAGTTGTGATTGTTTCAACGTACTCTTATTGGGAGTGCCGCAAAATGGTACATCGAGCTCGATCGCTCAAGATACTCTTCTTTTGGTGAACTAGCGATGGCCTTCCTTAACCATTTCCAGTTACCTGTGAGATACGACGTTGGCACATAGCTGCTCGCCAATTTTGATTAGACAACAACAGACCATATCTCTGATCATATCCGAGAGTGGAGACGCCGGATGAGTCTAATCAAAGTACCAGTCCCACCAGCATTCATGCTTGAGTGGTTCCTTAAGTCTTTGGTCCCATAGTTATCCAAGGATGTCGCAACATTCAGAGTTTTCTCTGAAGAAGATGCCATCATGAGGGCTCAACAGTTTGAGCTCATCTATTCTCAGTCTGGTTTATTATACAACATCTTGCTAGATGCGCCACATTCGATACTGGATAAAACTAGACAGAGAGCTGGACCACGTGCCGATGGTATTGTTGGTTCAACACAACCAAGCCCACTGAGAAATTGACAAAACAGTTGCAACAGTTATCCATACAACACACATCGGCCAGCTAAACTACTACTTTGGCTACTCCCCCTACCCAAACGTCGAAAGTACACACCGTGCAGTCGACTAACCCAAAGGCCACCCAGCAACCTGAAGGGAAGAAAAAACAATGAAATAAGGGTAAGGGGGATAAAAAACCCACTGATAATGCTAGCGGGGACAACACAGAAAAACGGAAGGTGAGGTATCCATGCAACTTGTGTGCGGAAGACCACCCGACCCATATTTGTCCTCGACTTGCAAAGGCTCAAAAGTTTGTCACACAGCAACAAGAAGTAATGTTGACAAATCCCTTTCAACATGGGAAAAATCTAACTCAAGCCTCTACAAGCACAGAAGGGGGCAGCCAAGAAACCTGCCCTCCTCCAAACAATCCCTCATCCGCGAACGTATATATGGTTAGGGGTGATGCTTTCATAACGACTAGAGCGCACGACTATAGTAAACCAAGCGCTTCTGAGAAGGGTAAAGAAGCTGATCTCCCATCTCTTCCTCTACAGATTGAGAAGACGTTGGGAGAAACAATGACACGCATTCCAAAGGGTGCATTTAGAAAATCTTCTCACAACCCAAACACAAGGGCCACCCATAATTACTCTGTGCTGGAGGATTTATCACAAACCCCTTGTGCGATGTCTTCTTTGGAGGTCCTCCAAAGCTGCCCTGCTCAGAGGAAAGCCTTGTTAACTGCTTTGGGCTCTACTGAGACTTGTAATCCAGGCACCATCATGTTAGATACAACCGACTTAAAACCTCATCTGCCTTACCACGTAGCATTTCAGATAGTAGTGGCTCATCCCACGAAAACTTTTACTCGGAATATCTTCTGCACGGTGGTCGACAAGGGCACCTCCACATGCGTTATGTCATTAGCATGATGGAAGGCCATTGGCCAACCTGTTTTGTCTCCATCACCTACTCTCCTCACTGCTTTCGACGGTCATTCATTCCGACCACATGGCATCATTCCTTCTTTCCCTGTGCAGTTAGGAGGGAAAACCGTGTGTGTCAAAGTAGAGGTATTCGATGCTCCCCTCAACTATAATCTCTTGTTAGGACGGAGTTGGACTTATGCTATGGTTGCTACAGTTTTTCAAGTCTTGTTGTTTCCACACGAGGGTCGGATAGTGACCATTGATCCACTGTCTTTCTCCAGACCTAACCCATCTTTGGGGGCATCCACGATCCCGATGATTGATAATCCTCAACCAGGTGTCGTTAACGTAGGAGTGGGTTTGTGCCCATCCTTGATGGGTACCTTCGATTTTCCACCTCCTCACGACGATATCAAATTTATATCTAATCACCATAAGGTTGAGATTTTTCAAGTTTCGTCGTTCTGCATGACTTACTTTGAGGATCCTTGGATTCTTCCTTCCCCATCAGCCACGATGGATGAGACGGGGCACTCAGGCATGTCCATTCCCTTGTCTGCCACTGAGGTAGCGTACTCTTTAGTCCAGCAAGCTTCAGCTAACCCTGATCCGACTCCTGCACAAGAGTTAGATCCACTTCTAGAGCCTATTTGGGCTCAGGGTTCTCTCGCTAACGTCGATTCGTTGGACTTAGTCTTGCCTTCTGACGAAGAAGTAATTGAAGCAATGACTAGTCTGAACAAACCTTGGGAAGATCTTCATCACAGATCATATTTTCTCCCAAAGATAAGTCGAATCGAAGCAAGAGAATTCACCGTTACCATAACGGGAGAACAACCGTGTCCTATTAATCTCTTAGCTACGCAGGAAATTTATGCTGAGGGAAATATGGAAACTATCTCTGAAACTATACCCATCAAAATCTCCTGAAACCCTGGCATCGTGGAGAATGTCTTCGTCGGAGCAGATTGCTCCCCCGAAGAAATTCAAATTTACACAGATCTTTTCAAAGAATTCTGCGATGTTTTTGCCTGGTCTTACGAAGAGATACCTGACATCGACCCACAAAGTGTCGATCATGGGCTACCTTTGTTGTTTTTCAAGCTCTCTTTGAGATCCAAAAGAAACATCCGGTGAGACTGTATTTATGCTTTTCGATCTTGCCCAGATTAACTAAGAAAAGTAACCATTATGGAGTCTTCTTTAAGCCCTTTTCAGACTCCTTAAAGATGAAAAGATTGTCGAGTGACCTTGTTTCTTCACACTCGTTAAATTGGTCCAAAAGAATGTTCCTTAAACGGGTCTTCTTTTAAGCCCTTTTCAGACCCTTTAAACATGAAAAGATTGCCGAGCAATCTTGTGGCCTTTCATGCTCGTTAAACTGAAATTTGAAGTCACGTCTGTCCGGCGGTAGTTTACCTCTTTTTCAGTCCGGACGGTCAACTGTACGAACAAAGGTATACTGTATCGAATTCCCATTCTTTAGAAGAGTACTCTCAGGTATAATTTTATTCCTTTTTCGGGCCTGAGGGACTAAATTTACGAAAAAGAAACCCCCACGGAGTCCATAGTTAAGCTCTTTTCAGACTCCCTAAAATTGAAAAGATCGTCGAGTGACCTTATTCTTTCACACTCGTTAAAATTGGTCCAGAAGAATATTCCTAACGGAGTCCATAGTTAAGATTTTTTCAGACTCCTTAAAAGTGAAAAAAGGGTCGAGTGATCTTGTCCTTGTCACACTCATTAAAATGGTTTTGAATTGACGTCTAATCAGTGCTAGTTTACCCCTTTTTCGAATCAACTAGACTATTATCGAAAAAGGTACCCAAGTGGAGTCTCCTTTTATGCTTTTTTAGACTCTCTAAATATGAAAAACCACCGAGCTTATCTTCTCTGGGCTCGTTAAACTTACATCGAAGGACATTACCATTATGTGTTCTATCAACCGCATTTGCATACCTTATCCACCATCCTTGTGATAGTTTGCTTCTGCGTCTTAACACCTTTGGCCGCCAGAGGATTTTCCCCAAGTATCATTTTACCAAAACATCAGTCGTGTCCTTGTGCCTTGAGCTTGTATGTTTGCAATACTCATTCCTCCATTGTAACGTAATATCCCGTTATTCTTTTTCCAAAATTATCGAAAAGAACAAAAAAATCAAATATACCTCAAAAAGAGGATGGGAAAAGTATTTTCTTTATTGGCAGCATAATGAGTTTCCCTTGGATAAAGCACATCTATCCGTTTGTTCATCAGACTATGGGATGTAGTATGAACTTAGAAATCTTTTCTCGCTATATAGAGTTGTGTCCTCCACCGTTTGGTTATTCTTCCAAACATATGGAGAGTTTGCGTTGCCTCCTGCTTCGTAGACTTATGATTAACATATATGCTGCCTGAGTCTCATCACTTGTCGTGCTATTGT